>PVKE010007851.1:0-49431 GCA_004027555.1 Craseonycteris thonglongyai
AACTTAAGAATTATAAAGTGAATGAGTCTATCTGTCTTTATAAGTGCATTGTGAACTTTATAGTTTAATATTAAACTTGCATCATAAAAAATGGCTCATAAATGGCTAATAAAAGCCTAGTTTACAGCTTATAAAGTGCATCAGTACTTTACATGGGTTTGCTTAGGAAGATTTATGTGTGAGCTCTTTGTCTCTTGGTTAAAGATTATTTTCCCCCAAAAAACCATTAAAAATAACTATTGATAAATGGCCCGTTGGTTGAACTCTGTGTGGTAGCAAATTTGAGGCACCCAAGAAATTCAAGCCCAGTGTGCTGGTGCTTATTAATAAATATCACAGGAAATGCCCAGGGGTTCCGGGAGGCCCAGGGTGGGTGGCACCAGGAGGTCTCCCTGGGAGGCACAGAAAGCTCAGTCAAATTGGCAGTAACCTTGACATCGAGTAATGTCTACACAAGACGTAGCCTGCAATGGGGTGTTAGTCTCAGTCCTGAGGGCACAAAGAGCTCTGTGAAAACAGCAGCGAGGCCAACCTGCCAAACCTGAAACCACAGAGAGTCAGTGGGCTCCTGCCAAGAGCACTCGGAAAGTCCTTTAATGAGTTCTGGGAGATGGCCCGCCTGCTCCTGCTGCCTCCCTGGCTGTCTCCTCGCTTAATGCACGCATGATATATGGGACTGCAGTCTGCTCACCCCCTCCACCCTATTTCACTTTTTATTACCCATTGCGCTGCTTTAGCCAGGTTTATATACTTCAGTATGTTCTCTGCTGTCACTTCTCTTATTTCATTTTTGATTTTTATTTTAACTCCGTGGCTGGCAGCTCTGTTGCCACCGTCTCCCCTTCTGCCTCCTTGTGCCCCTCCGTGCTGCCATAAACAAAGGTCTTCCACCATCTGTTGACTTCGAAGTCTTGAGATAATGACCAGGATGCAGTGTTCTGTGATGCAATGCCCTGGACTTGGCGGCAGAAATCTGCATTCCTGCATTGGTTTTGCCACTAGGTAGCTGTGGTCTTTGGGGACATTCAGTTGGCTTTTGAGCAAGTCAGATGTAAAAAGGAAGTGATAAAACTAAAGGATCTCCAAAGTGTCAAGCAATTCACAGAGTCCCCCTTGTCCACCAAATGTGGACATTAGCTTTTCTGCTTCCCACCCATGGTTGTTATTAGAATGAAATGAGATCACAGCAGTCAAAGATCTTTAAATACTCTAACACTGTTTCCACCTCTACAAAATTAGACTAATTATTAAAGGATGATTTCAGCATCTTGTCAGCTTACAAATTTTTTTTTTTGTATCTCAAAATCAAGTGATCAAGAATTATGCCCCACAATTTTTTTATGGGGCAGCCCTGTGTTTTCTCAAGAGAGGCATTTTATTACTCTTTCATTTACAAAGCTTGCTACCAGACAGAGGAGATCAAAGAAATAAAGAGCAAGAATTTTGCCCCAATTCAGGTTTCTAAGAAGACGGATACAACACTATTACGTAAGAAATAGCATGCGCTAGGGCTGGAGAACAGCTTTGCGGCCTTCTTGAAGGAGAAAGACTTAAACTACCTCTTTGAGGCAGAAATGGTGCTTCACACTCCTAAAATACCGTCAGATGGCTTTTAATTTGAGCTATTTGGAAAGTGAGGAGCTTCTCTTCAATGAATCACTTCATCTGCCAATTATTGGTGTCTAGAGCTGTTGGGGTCCCCTAGGGAACAATAAGAAGTTAGGACCTTCTGTATCTTAATTTCCAAACACTGAAAGATAGCCAAATCTTTTCATTATTAATTGCAGAAAACACTACATTTGGGTGCCTTATGGGTTGGATTATTTGTCCTTTTGGATCTGAGGAACTTCTTCTTCCAACAAATAAAAGTTTGACCCAGTCCCCTAACAATGGCTAGAGGGACAGCTTCCAGGCCAATTCTTTCCCTGGGATTCACTTACCTGAATCTGAAATAAGACAGAGCTTTTATATGATGATGATAAAGCTGAGAAATTGGTGTGAACTATAGAGACAGCTTTGGTGGCCTGGAGCCCCAGCACCTAGGTGTTGCTGTTATTCTCCAGCCATTACAGATTATAGGGACAAATAACTTATCCATGTCACTTCAACCAGGTGCACCGGGTTCCTGGCACTTGTGATCTAAAGTATCCTCACCAATTATGGTGTCACCATTCATCAGAAGCAGGCTTCAGTCTTCTCCTCCCAGTTCATCTCTGGCCAGTTCCTTACCTGCCATCCTGGAGGATCATTGTGATTTTCCCAACCCCACCATGCCTCTCACAGCTCCACAGGTTCGCATATGTTTTTTTCCCTCTGTCTGGAACATACACCCCTGAGTTGTCTGTCTGGAGACCTTCAAGGCTTCCTTCAAGGCTTGGGTCAAACATTATGGCCATTCTGAAACCTCCCACTAAGCTGTAAAGCATGAGTTTCCTTGCAATGAAGACGCAAATGTTTACATGTCCAATGAACGCTGTCAACATGATCAGCGCTGACTTAGACCCAGAGGGGAATGCAAAAGTCTATGAATGAACACACACTGCTGCTGCCATTGAAGAGTTAACTGTTGAATTGAGGAGGAAGATTAATTCCACGAGACAATATGAGAGCATGTACAATCAAGCCCCAATCCGGGCAATACAGATTTTAAATGCCAAAGGAGTTGAGAGAAGGAGAAAACCCATCACAGCTGATTCTGAAAAACTCATGGCTCACATGCAGATAGCTGCTGAAAATAGTGTGCTCTTATCAGCTGGACTGCCACCAGCAAATTATCAAAACTGCCTCCCCACCAAGGGTAAGGGGAAAAAAAGGCAAGGAGGGAAAAGAAAGTACAGGATTATAAACATTCTCACCTGGGAGGGGAAATGCAAATGAGGTTGTCAAAATTTGTTTCACCTCTTTCACCAAGCAATTCCACCTCTGATTGTTTATCATAGAGAAATAGTCCAAATGCACTCAGAGTCGGCATTGTTAGTAATAGAGAAAAATTGCAAACGAGTCCATCAGTAGGAAATTGGTTGAACACATTTTGTTATAGCTGTACCGTGGAATCCTACTGCAGCCATTAAAAGAGAGTGGTGTGTTCCTTTGTGTACTGTCATGGAAACACCATCAAAATCTTTGATTAAACAAATAAAATAATAGCAAGTTGTAGACACATCACTACAGTATGATTGCGTTCATATAAAACAAACAAGCAGGAAATACATTTCTCTGTGCTTTCAATCACTCATCCAGTCACTTGTTCAACAATTACTTCCGAGGCTGTAGCCTTATACAGTGAATATAGGCCTAAACCTATGTTTTAACTGTAAAATTAGGGGGTCGTCTTATACGCCCGGTCATCTTATACGCCGGAAAATACGGTATGTATTGGGCTCCTACTATGTTCCAGGCAATGTCCTGAGCTTTAGAGTATCCACAATGAACAAAATAGTAGAAGCCATTACCCTCCAAGGGTTTCCATACAGTGGGACAAGACAGACATGAAGCAAATAAGCAAGTAAGATATGACATATATCAGATGATGGTTGGAGGCATGGAGAAAAATAAGATAGTGTAGTGGAAAAGGAGTGCCTGGGAAGGGACATTGCTATCTGAATGTCAATGACAAAGACAGCAGAGACCTGAAGGAGGTGAGGGTGGGATGGATGTCCAGGGGGAGAGTATTCCAAGCAAAAGGACCACTGTCAGTGCCAAGGTTACCATGCCTGGCATGGGGCAGAGTGAGTGAAGAGAGGAGTAGAAGAATACCAGACAGAGAGGTAGTGGAGCCACTTTATGAAGAGCTCTGGGGGCCATTCTGAGGACTCCAGCTTTTGTCCTGAGGGAGACAACAGGCCAGTGAAGTGTTGGAAGGGACATAATGTGATCTGAGTTCTGCTTCACCTGGGCCACTCTGGCTGCTGTATTGAGAATAGATTATTGGTGAACAGCAGCAGGAGCAAGGAGACCATTAAGGAGGCTAATAGAAAGATCCAGCAAGAAATGCTGGTGACTTGGACTAGGATAATAGCAGAGGAACTGGGAAGAACTGGTTAAGTTCTGGCTGCACTTTTAGGGTAGAATTAACAAGATTTAGCCATGGAGTGAGTGTTTAGTATGAAGAAGCAATTGTACTGTTGTGTTTTTTTTCTGAAGCAAATGAAAGAATAAAGTGACCATTAACTAAGATGCGAAAAACTATAAGAGGAACAGGTTCCGGGAAGACAGGTTTATATAAAATGAGAACACAAGTATATGGATAATTTACATGTGTTATTCCTCTATCTGTTCATCTCTTTTTCTTTGTATTCCAAGTTGGTAGGTAAACTCTGTAATGTCTAGAGCCCAGGATTTGAGTAGAGCAGGGACAGAAGTAGTCTGTAATCTAAGAATCCTTCTTATTGTGTAAAAGATGTATCAAACTTTATTGAGGAAACAGTGTGGGGTCTTTGAGCAGAGGTAAAAGAAAAGCCAGTTGAGGGTAAAGAGCTAGGGAAGGAAATTTTCCCCAGGCTGAAAGCAAAGGGAGTAGCCTGAGGTTTCTGGACTGGGATCTGGTCCCACTTCCCAGAAGTCCTGTGAGGCATGCACAAACAACTGGAGAGTTAGTAGAATGATTGGTCCTTAGGCTCTGGGTCTGTAGCCTTTGCAGAATGTCCTGCTCTGAGCAGAGAAGGAAGCAGCAGAGAGTCATAACTTAGGAAGAACATGAGGGCAAGGACAAGGGACAAGTAACCAGTGGGGACCAAAAACCAAAACCCCCCAGGCACCTGCCTTGCTTTATTGCTACATAAAACCCACTACTTGGCCCCAAGCAATGGCAAAACTCCAAAATGCCTGCAATTAAATTTTCTGCCAGTTTGACAGAGTGAGTGGTTGGTTGGAATCAGATATCATTACACTGAGTTGCAGAAAATGAAAATCATGATATTTCTTGAACGTCTGAATTTGTGTGGCTAGAATAACACTCATCAGACAGAAAAACATATCAAATGGTCTGCAGAAAGACAAGTTCGAACTGCTTTACTCTATGAGTTCTATGTTGTTTGACTATTTCCCACAAAAATCTATCTTTGGCATACTTGTTACTTAGTATTATTTTTATCCTCACCTCATTTTGAAGGCCAGCTGTTAAGAAATCCTAGTAAAGACCCGTTTTCATCCAGTAGTAATCCTTTTGTCATCACATCTTTCTATAACATAGATGTTACCCTATGCAATAATAAAAGGTTTCTCAAGAAAAGGAATATATATATATATATATATATATATATATATATATATATATATGTATTTTTTTCATAAATGAAACTATATTTAATAAGCCAGATAAAGTATTATAACTCAATAAAAAATTCACTAAAATCACTTGTCAAGTGAACACCATTCTGCATTCCACACATTCCCCAAAAAAAGGTGATTTGAATGATCCATCTGCTCAGTAGAGCTGATTACATGAAAATACACAGTGCTTTCAGAAATATAGATCTGTCTCAGCAATAGCTCTGTTGCAACCCCACCTTGTTCTGGAGACTAAGAATCCTGAACAGGAGGGAAAGATGTGTCATTTGACTGCAGAGAGTTGCTGCAGGAATGAGATCGATGGTATACAAGTTACTTCAAAGCGAGAAAAAATGCCTCCCGGTAACTGCCTCGTTGAGTAAGGCAGGAACTTATGATCTCCTTGGGCCATTCAAGGAGGTAGTAATCAATAATCTCAGCCTCTCAGAATCTTCATAGGTGACTCACTGGTCCTTGCTTTGCTCAATGTGCCCAAGGAGTCCTCCCAGGATCACAGACCCATGTGCAACAGGAATTTGGAGCGTGAAGTGATGTGATCTGCTATGACTCCTAGAGTCTTCATCAGTATCAATGAGCTTGTCTTTATCTCAAATGGTCACCCCACCACCACCACCATCACCACCACACACACACGCATGCTCCCTTGGCTTCTGTGACAGGTGTTAGATTTGCAACCTGCTCAGGTTCAGGGAACCAATTGGGTCCTAATCTGGGAAGCTCTTTGGACCTGAGGTGACCTTGCTGAAGTCTTCCTAAGAGAAATCTTTCAAGTGTTACAAAGAACACAGGACCGGGTGTTGTAAACACCTGGCTGTCCTAGAGTTGAGAAATCTGTCTTCTCCCATTTTCCACAAGGTCCTCCCAAGAGGAGCTCTTATCCCATATGTCTTAGTCAGGAAGTGTTCTCCATTGTGGCTACCAAGGTGTGCCTTCCACTGCGGGTTGCAAAGCATCCTTCCTCTCCATGTTTCCCAACAAATTCCATCCCCATGCTTAGGCCATTCAAGCAGGGACTGATCAATAAACCCAGTTGCACTGAGTCTTCACATTGCACCTAAGCCAGGATCAGTTACATAATTTGTGGGGCCCAGTTAAAAATGAAAGTGTGTGACCCCTTGTTCAAAATTTAGTACAAATTTAATATAAATTTAAAATTGTTAAGGATTTAAAGACATCAGAAGAGCATTACACCAATTGGGAGCCCTTTCTGAGCCCTGCAAGACTACACATATCATACATCCATGAGGCCAGCCCTGCCTACCCCTTGTACTGAAGGCCCAAGGCCAATCTTGCCACATGCCTGCCATGATTAATAATGTGATGGCAATGCTTTTGTGGAGTCTTTCCTAAAAGATGTGGCCCTAGGCCAGACCAGAGGAGAACAATGCAGGCCTGCGCAGAAGCAAGCAGTCATGAGGCAGACCCAGAGGGTCATCCTGGGGTCAAAACCGCGTGTAGGGAGGGAGAAAGACAAATTGCTAGGAGGGGATCTTTCAAGGTTATAGGGGGGAAAATCACTTGGGGAATCGTTTTAGGAGATTAAGGGGACAAAATAGAAAGGGGGACTGATGAGTATCTAAAGTAAGCATGGACCTTCCTGAAACTTATCATCAACTGGAGGAAGCATCTTCATTTGACAGTTGAGAAGATGGAGGCTCAGACCAAATAAGACATTTGTTTAATGTTATGCAAGTAGTAAGTTGTGAGCAAAAGAGGCGGCACCATGTCTTGTCTTAAGGAAACAGTTTTGAGACAATTTTTTACTATCTTCACAAACAACCTTAAATCCTTAAATTTAAATTTCCCCAGTGAACAAATAATAACAACATAGACTACTCAATACATTTAAATCATTATTATTTACCAGTCACAGTGCTAAGGACTTCTACATGTTTTATTTTAAACCTCCCCAAACACTAAGATATGGGTACCTATTTTGCAGTGACTGAAAAGTTAAGAAAATCTCCCATTGCTCAGATATCTAGTGAAGGGCCAGCCACATTTCAAATATGTGCCCAGAAATAGCTGTCTCTAAGACCATTTTTAGACACTGGGCCCTTCTGCTTGATTCAACTGTGAGACAAACATGTATAGCACTGGGTCAAAACTTGAGAGCAGGTGCCTATAGGTGCAGATGAGCCTTCTTTAAGACTACAACTCTGATAGGGTAGGTAGGGTCATTCTGCCTAATTCACAGGCAGCTATAAAATACAGTGTTCCACATGTACAGACCCTCTAGTGGGTATTTCCACTGAGAAACTGAATCTGCATTAAAAACAAACACTATCAGAATATAAAGATGGTAAAGGTTAGGACTTTGTTAAAAGAGGCAGCAATAAAGAAACTTAAAATAGGCAGGAGAACTGCTCTTGGGTCCAGGAAGTATCACTGACTGGCTGGTGTTATAGGGTCTGTTGGCTAAATGAGCTTAAGTGGAATAAGTCATTTCTAACGACCTAATTAAGCTCTATGATTGTTAGAATTTCTATTCCCTATGGCATGGGTCCCCAACCCCTGGGCTTCAGACTTATCCGAGGCCTTTTAGGAACCTAGGCTACATAGCAGGAAGTAAGCCAGGTGAGCAAGTGAATCTTCATTTGTATTTACAGCTGCTCCCCATTGCTTGCATTACTGCCCGAGCTCCACCTCCTATCAGATCAGCTGCAGCATTCGATTTTCATAGGAGCACGAACCCTATTGTGAACTGTGCATGTGAGGGATCTCGGTTGTATGCTCCTTATGAGAATCTAATGCCTGATGATCTGAGGTGGAGCTGAGGCTGTGATGCTAGCACTGGGGAGTGGCTGCAAATACAGATTAACATTAGCAGAGAGGTTTGGCTGCACAAAGACCATAATAAATCAATTGCTTATAGACTCATATCAAAACCCAAGATTAGGACTTCTACTGATCTGCATTATAGTGAAATGTATAATAATTTCATTATATATTACAATGTAATAAAGATAGAAATAAAGTGCACAATAAATGTAATGCACTTGAATCATCCTGAAACCATACCCACCCTACCCCGGTCTGTGGATAAATTATCTTCCATGAAACTGGTCCCTTGTGCCAAAAATGTTGGGGACTGCTGCCCTATGGCATTCTCACAAAACTTGCAATATTGCTTATTCCTTTCTTTGTTCATTTGTTCATTTATTTGGTTGGTTTGATTCAAAGACCTCTGGGCTTACCTTACTGGAAGATTTCTATGACAACTGCAAATACCAAATAAAGACATCCACCAACTGAAACACTGGAGAACAGGAAATGAACAATGTAACCTATGACTGTTCTGTAGCACCGAACTTTAAGGGCCTGGAAGTCTCCTTTTTATCTTAACTGCTATAATTGTTATGCCACTGAATCTAGAAAGATCTAGCAAGAGCATTTAAACCAGGCAGACTATCAAGTTCAAGAAAGAAAAGAAAAGAAAAGAAAAGAAAAGAAAAACAAAAGAAAAAAAAAGTGTGGTTACCCACACACTGTTCTAGCTCAACATCTCTGCACACAGACAGAAGCATTCTTCCTTTGCTCCTTGCATCTGTCTCCCTTCCTGCGCTGTTTATATCTTCTGAACTTTCTTGGCTCAGTAATCTTCCCCAGGCACTTGCCATTGGTTTTCAGCACATATTAGGCCTCTGTATTTCTGACCCTCAGAACTGTTTCTTGCACAAGATTTCTACTTGTCCTATTGGCTTTATCTGCAAGAAGCCACCTCCACCCCCTCAAGCTTAATCTCCCAGGAAACCATTTGCCCAGGGCCTCAGAAAATATGAGCTGGCCCATTGCTAGAGAGGCATGGACTTACTGGACATCAGGAGGACTTGGCTTCCTTCTCAACTTCAGCTTCCTCATAGAAAATTGGAGAGCATAATACAGCACTTCAGTTTGTTCTAGAGATCAAATCTCTGAGATTTGCAGCTCATCACTAAAATGTCAGTGACTGGAAGTGATGAAGAAGAGGAAGAAAAACAGTGAGGAGAAGGAAGAAGAAGAGAACTCCAATGATGAACCCTAAGAATTAGCATATTCGTACATTCAGAGAGCTGCTCTGCTACCATGGGTACCAAATAAGCCATTTGAGATCAACTAAATTCACTAAAATTGGAGATCAGTCATTTTACAGAAAATGACTTCGATGAAATTAATTTAATTTGCAATTCTAGGTTTTAAGCAGCAATAATGATTCCCCTGGCTAACATGTAGGACTTTTAGAATGGGTGGGAAACTATATTAATACCAAGTGGAGTATCCCCCAAGAGTTCTGACTTAGATCTGTAGCTGAGCCAAGACATCTGGCAATTTAAAAAATTGAACTTGATCTTTTGCAAATATAGACACAAATGTGAAGAACATAAAATTGCTCTTCAAAATGAACCTTAATGGGTTGCATTGCCTTTTAGAAACATTTTCTAATGAGCCTTCGGACACGAAGTGATTCCAATTTGAGATCATTTGAGGCAAAACCAAGAGGAGAAATTACATTTGCTTTTCCCCACTGGGTTGTTAAAGGCACCAGATTGACTGACAAGCCTTGAACACTCAGCTGTGGGCAATGCTCTTTGTGGTCAATCCCCTCACTTGCTGGGCTGGCACCCGGATGACCCAAGGATAATGCAGCCCTACAGAGCTGTTACAGACCAATAACCCACTGGCAGCACAGGCAGCAAACAGTGAGGGAGGCCTCATCTATGCCAGGCACCACGCTAAGCACTGGCTGGAGAAAGAAGAGGAAAAAGGATACAGAGATGAAAGAGACAGAACTCATGGGCCAGGAATGGGTGCTATCTATACCCAGCCTTCTCAAATCCAAGTCTCCATTCACCTAAGTTCTTTGGAGGATCAGCCTTTAAGAAGCAGGCCTCTGACCTTGGAAACCCTGCAGACACTCAATTAACATGTATCCCAGGTATACCCTGATTTCCTCAGGGAAAATTATTCCCTGACATGTGACAGCTGTGAATATGATTTGTGCTTTGTTGATGCACCGAGTTGGTGTTGGTGTCTTAATAGTTATTTCTTCCACATCTTGGTATCAATTTAATTGGGGTAGAGAAAAACTCTAAGCTCTATGTGGACTTTTCTATGAGTCATCAAAATTTAGAGAGACCCACATGTTTGTAATAAATTTTAAAATTCTGGGCAAATTTTAAGTCTCTTTCACTTTTGTTCTCCCATTATTTCAACAGTCCTAGTTAGGAGCCTATAACTGGCTTTAGGCCTGGTACTGAAGCTACCAATAGAGGTGCATTGAGCCAAAGAGTCAAGATCAAAAACAAAGAACTCCTAGGGCTTCAGCATTCAGGTGAGTTCTACTCTCTTTGGTATGTCTGGGCTAATGAATAGTCCATAAGATTCCATTATGCAATTTGGAAACAGTGCCTCCTCAGGGTAGATCTCCAAGGGTCCACAGCTTAGGGAGTCTTCAGTTTTTTTAACATCCTTGGGATAGACACACAACTACATGTCTTAGCAAGCTGAGCCAGGATTGGACTTCAGCCCCCCTCACCCATAGGCCAAGTGTCCTCATCCAGGTCACAACCTATTCAACTGCAAGCAGTAGTCCTCCTTCAGGGATCAGCTGCCCTTCTTGGCTCCTGCATGGACATTTTCCTGAGCATTTGCTCTCACTAGGTCCATTGTCAGGACGCCTCTGGACTTGAAAATGACCTGGGTCTCTACTCATCAGTAACCTATTGCCTTCCTTGGGGCATGCCTACCTGTAGAATATCACCCATCCATGGGAAAGCCCACCATGCTGCCTTGCTTCCAGTCTCCTGATATGCTCATATTCAGAATCATAGAAAGAGTCTAACAAGCGCTCGTGACCAATACAGTACAGTGGTTGAGAGCCTTGCTCTGCATCCAGACTGCCTATGCTGCAATTCATGCTCCATCCTTTCTTAGTTATATGTTTGAGCAAGTTGCTTACACCATTTGTGTCTTGGTCACCTGTAAAGCAAGGACAGTATTGTTAACCTCACATTGCTGTTGGGAGGACAGAGTTAGCATACAAAAAGCACTTAACAGTTCCCATTCAATATTTAGCACTTGTTATGTGGTAAATTTTAACTATTATTATTATGTTTCTCCAATGAAAGATGTTTTATAATAAGAGGTACTTACAGTGCAAACTGCCCTGTTATGTGCATTCAACAGTCCTGTGCAATTGAAAATTGTTCAAGATAAGGTTTTGGAAATTCAGAAAATAATTTTGAGTGAGGCATATGGGTCAGCCCTTCACACTTTGCCTTAGTGCTGGGAGCGAAGTTATATGTAAACAGAATCATATCACACATGTGTATGTTAATATGCATGCCATGGGTACGTAAATGGGACCATATTTCATGGGGTATGGAAAGCTCCTTTTAAACTCTTGGCACTTATTCTCCATACCTATAAAATGAGCAATAATTACACAGGACAGTACATTTGTGTCTGTCAGTTCTTCCTCCTCTTTCTAGGTCTCTACACAAACTCCTGTTCTCCTGTTACCCTCATTCTCCCATTTTCCTCTCCGTAAAACATCAGAACAAAAGTAGAAGGGAAGAGCTTCCTCCCACGGAGGGCCAATAACAATATTGTGCGTATTTTCTTGTCTAACCCCAGTTCTACGCCCTATGTAATGGAGATGGAGAAGAATGTGAACACCAGCCTGTGGGCGTGAGAGGATCTCACTAGTTTTAAATGAGATTATGCAGATTTAAGTGCCTGGCGGTACATTCGATAAACACTGGCTCTTCTTTCTAGCTACAGCACTGCTTAGAAGGTTGGCCCAAATCCGTTATACTTTTTCTAAGACTCAGCACATGTTGGCCTGTGCATAGACCTTTTCTGCGCCGTGTGATTTTTCTGCCTGGCATCTCTCCTCTGCCATTTCTTACCACCCTGTGTTTTACTGATGGCAAATCAATGACACATTTTTCTTAAACAGCCTGCACTTGGTATTTTACTACCGACCATGAGGGCCTCCGCCTTTTAATTACTCCTGCTGAGTCCAGCACTATATATAACAGTAATGTTTCTGGGGCTGCCAGCAATTAAAACCAAAAATAAATAACACATTACAAGCTGCAAACCAGCTAGGCCCGGGGAATGCTAGGGATGGATAGAGGCTTTTGTTTTTAATTGCTCAAGTTTCTCCAGGCCCTGCAGAATATAAACACCTGGCAAGCAGCTGTGTACCGGGGAGTGAAGCTGAGAAGGCCTTGACTTCAATCTCTTCTCTAAAGTTCTTTTCCTTGCTCTGGGCCCCAGGGAACGGCCTACCATTCTTCTGTCTCAGTCTTTCACTCTGAAAAGGGAGAAGTTCAAGAGCAAAGCTGTCCATTTGCACATACGTTGATGAGCATGATGTTCTTGGTCATGTATCAAACTGAAACAAGCTATATTGATTTTTGCTGTTGTTTTTGTTTTTTGAGCTTGAATAGAATACTGAACGGGTGGTTTTGATGAATGCTTATCTTATCCCGTCTATTGAATATGAGAGCTTTGTACCACAGATTGTCCATAACTAGGAAGAACAATTATATAATCAATTTGTTAAAGCTCTCTTTGAAGCTCCTCTTGGAAATTTAACTACTTTTTTTGTTGTTGCTAAGGAATGTCCTGGTGCAGTACTCACATCAAAAGGTTGGCCGTGCTGCCCACAGCTCCTAAATCTGAAGTATAAGGGTACAGATTTTCTAAGAAGGACCCTGAGTCTTGGCTAGCCCCTGCTTCTCACCACGCCATCAAAGGACCTTTGACTTTTTTTTTTTTTCTTTACCTAATAGACATGAGATTTCAGGGGTCTCCAAACTTTTCAGCCCGTGGGTTGCATTAACTATCAAACAGCAGTTTGGGGGGCGACTACACACTCGAGGTCCAAATAAAAAAGAATCAAAACATAGATGTTGTTTTAAATTATTTATTTAATATTATTTTATTCAGATTAAAAGGTCTCCACGGGCCGGATGAGAGGGTGCGGCCCATGGGCCGTAGTTTGGAGACCCCTGGAAAGGATCAAAGTATTCTGACATTGTAGATGCATCTAATGCATTCTGCAAAATTGTTCTTACAAAGGTTGTACCAGTCAAAACTCTGTTTTACAAGGTCAGGCATGAGGAGCTGGATGCCTCCCTACTGGTCCCTCCCAGCACCAAGAGTCCTGTGGAGCAGTTTCCTCTCGGCCTGCTCTGAACAGCCTCCTGGGTGTGGTTGAGAAAGGACAGGAAGGGAAGCGCTGCTGCAGATGGAGGCAGGCTCAGCACCAGCCTCGCCTGTAGATGGCAGCTGTGTGGTTGAGTCCCCACCCCCAATCTTACTGATTAGACGGCCAGGCAATACATAATGTCAAATTCAAACCCAAGGGGCAAATCCACGTGCATTTCCCTTTACCCGTGGGTGTTGGTGGCTTCGCTGCAGGCACAGCGTCTCTCTCAAAAGCAACAAATAACGAGGCTTGACAGCAGCAGTCCTGAGCAAAGGCTGACTCATGACTGTTATCATTGTCCTTTCCTGCTATTCTGGGCATTAGTCCATGCTCAGCCCTAAGCCAGAATGTCTGCATAGAGGATAAAGCTGATTCGTGTAACCACAGCTTTATTTGAGGCCTGTTGCTAATGCAGGTAAACGAGTAAGTGCAAGACCAGGCCACACTTGTGGGGAAGAAACATCCATGGACTAGAAGCCAAGAGGGCCTACGATGCATTGTTCACGTGTTCCCATCACCCATTGCTTTCTCCTGATGGCTCCCTTCCAAAAGGAGGGAGCCCCTGAGTAGCTTTGGTCCTGTGATAAGTGACAGCCTGCCTTATTCATGAAACCCAGGAATCACCAAGTGCTGATTGCCACCAAGCCAAAAAAGTACTAGCTCTCTCCTTCCACGTCAGCACTGCTTGCCCTCCCCCGCATCCGCCAAAGCTCTGGGCAGCTACCTCCTGGCCCTGGGGGAGGGCTGAGGGAGAGGAGGGGACTGCTGTCCGCCCAGCTGCCTGGCCACCACAGTGAGAAGCTCAGGCCCACTACCTCTCCATCTCTTTCCAAGTCACATCCATCAACATTCTTTTCTCACCCTGACGGGTCCCCGGTCCCCTCTTCCGCCCCTAGCCTACCCTCAATGGGCTGGCTTTCCTTGAACACATGTTTTCTTTTTCTCCCTGATGAAGACCTTGGCACTGCAGCTCCGGTTATATACTTGATGAAACACCATGCCCATTTACTTTGAGGGACAGTCACTCTCCAACTTGGGAATGTAGATGGTTACGGCTCCTACATATGGCTCATGGTGCTATTAGACATTTTGGCCTCTGAGAAGTATGGAGAAGGGCCAGAGGAGAACACGAGAATTCCTCCATTCGAATACAAAGATGGCGCAGGAGGGAAGGTTCACGTGGCCCCTGGAGGGAGAGCGAAGAGCCTATACATCATATATCACAGAAGGCAAAACGGTACCTTCAGGGCGGGACAGAAAAGACAAACATGGGAAGCCAGTCCTTGTAAAATAACAGGGAACAGCAGGACCCGGGAGTGAAGAGAGCACACCCCTCCGAAAGGCATTCAGATTCAAGTTGAGAAATAATTGCTATCCAGAAAAACCCGTCCACAGAGCACTTTACAGAGGCGGCTAGCTCGCCATGCCTGGATAGTACCTGTCTAGAGTGACAGACACTGCTTAAGCATCGATCCTGAGCTCTGCTACTCACTAGCTCTTGACTTTGGAAACATGACTTCCCTTTCTGAGCATTCAGCTCTCAGTTATAAGACAAAAGTGACAATGACTCACAGCGCAGATGGGAGGTGACAGGAGCTCTTCTGCCATGAGCCCAGCACAATGCCTGGCGTATACAGGAGCACATAGGCCGGGGGTGGCGAACCTATGGCACATGTGCCCAAAGTGGCACGCGGAGCTGTGAATACCATTAAAAAATTATTGTTTATGCTCTTATAGACATAAAAATAATCGATACCTTTATCTCACTCGATGGGTTGGCACGCGAGTCGAGCGAGTATACTCTTATTTCATAAACTTTGGCACTCAATCGCCAAAAGGTTCGCCACCCCTGATAGGCATTTGGGTCCTTTGCTCTGAAGTCTTCCAGAGAATTCTCTTGCATAGGCAGACAATAGCAGTTAAGGAGTCATTCCCTAACAAGTCAGGCAAGTGAACCTCTTATATAATAAATGCATCAAATTATGGAAGTAAGAAATCTGAGGGTAGCCAGTCCATAAGGGAGCCTCGCTGATAGCCAACAATCCTCAGTGATAATGTCTTTCTCAAGTAAGAGAGCTTGGAAATAGATAGGGGCTCAGTGGAGGCTGACCAGACATAGCATTTTAAATGGGCCAGAAAACAACGGTACTGTCTCATTTCAAACAGTATGTGTAGTCAGCCCAGTCTCACTGGATTAAATTCAAGGTGTCAGTAAGTGACCAGACTGTTAGAAATAGTCCGTCTGGTCAGCCTACTCAGTAGGATCCTTCATTCATTCACAAACTCTTATTAAGCCGAGCTGGTGCAAGACACTGTGACTTCTGGTCTGTTTCTTCTGAGTCCTTTGACTTCGAACCCCAGAGCTTATTACAGGCAGGTCAGATTGATGTTCTGATTTCACTCAGCTCACAGAAGTACAAGGAATATCTTTTCTTTATCCAGTCATAAATAGTGATTAGATGACTTTTTAAATCATCTAATTGCTAATTATGCATCTGCTTAGAAATACCCATTGTCCAATTTTTTTTCTCCAAGCAGCTGCACAGGAACATGGACTGTAATTTCCCTCACACATCCGTCAACATTACGCCCAGCTCCATACCACCTACAGAAACGTACCAGGCACTTAAAGCCACAGCTGGTTTTCAGCACTCACACTGTAATTCACCAATTACCAAGGCTTATAAAACCACTCCAGGGTGGACCAGGCATTATGTCAGCCACAGATATAACAGTGATTATATCGGGCCCTTCTGGGTGGCTCTCACCTCAGCCACAGGAATCGCTTTGCAAATACTAATTAGTTGCATTTGTTCAGGAATGCCTTGTGTGGAACGGAGCAGGCTCTGGAAAGTAGAAGGGAAGCCTTGAGCCACTCTAGCAATCGAACAGGAAGGTCAGTGGCTCTGAGCCCAGCTTTATTCCACGTGGTGTTACCAGAATGAGGTAACAGAGGGGGCTCTGGCAAAGTTTGCTGGAACCACGGGAAAAAGAAGGGAGTGGTAATAATGGCCTAAGGGTTCCCTAAATTCATAGAGAGGAGGGGAAATTGGAGTTATGATTGGCTAGTGAGAAATTGAGTCAACATCTAACCTAACTGCCTGCACCTGGTTTAGATATGCAGGGCCTCTTGACGTGAATACCATGATGGTCATTTAAATGATTCCCTGCCTCTGGCCTCTCTCTTTTCCAAGTAAACATGATTGTTTGCTATCAATCTTCCCATATTGCAGTTTTAATCATGTAATTATCTGTTGGGAATCTCTAACCCCCTTTAATCCACCACTGCCCTTTTATAAGAGTCAGGAGGAGGTCCAGCCTGCTGCCTGATTTTTTTTTTGTTTGTTTTTTTTTTATATATCTTTTTATATTTATAGAGAGTAATTGTTTTATCTTCAGTGCATATTTATTTCTATTTTACTTTTGACAGATAGAGAGAGAGACAGAGACAGAGACAGCTAGAGAACCAAACTGTGGGAACTCCCCAGTTCAGCATGTGGGTCCTGCCTGGGCCGGAGCCGGGATTCGATCCTTGGTCCTCGTGGCCTCAAAGCGAGCGCTCAACCCGCTGAGCCGTCCCGGCTTTCCCCATGCCTGTTTTTTTAAATAATAAAGTATTATTGGCACACAGCCATTGTCATTCATTTATGTAGGGTCTATGGCTGCTTTGGTATTTCAATAACCACACTGAGAAGTTGTTACAGAGAGCCAATGACACACAAAGCAGAAAGCATTAACTATCTGACTCTTTAGAGAGAAAGTTTTCTAATCCCTGGTCTATGGTAGTGCTTTTGACACTTCCTTCAAAGCTCTTTGAAACAAAAAGGGTATTTGTTGGCTTCTTGCAAGTACAAAAATACTTTGACGTCTCCTGCTTTATCTTAAAATCATGTGACTTCTCTACTATGATGTATCCATGTTTATCTAGTATAAAAATCACAACTATTTTCTTTGTCCCGAATCTATAGATAAAATTAATGATGCAAGAAAATGAACAATGGTTTTATGCTCAGAAGTGAGAAGGATGGATTCATGAGTTAAATTACAACCCTTTCAGGCTACTATTAGAGCCTCCATGGTGAAGGCTAACTAGAAGTTAAATGGAACTTGATTTAGTCAGGGTCCAGTCAGGAAAACAGAAGCCAGTCAGGTGATATTTTAAAAGGAGGAAATTTTACAGATTCGTGATGACAAAGAAGATGGAAGACCTAAAACATCGAGAGGGCAGCGAGACAACAAAGCAGTTGCTGGCACAGGAGGAAGCCACTGCTCTCCCTCATGAACAGTCCCCCAGGGCTGAAGACAACGGGAGCTGGCAAAGTCACTAAAACTCAGGAGCTGAGGTTCATCCCACAAAAGCTTGAACCACAGTGGGCCTGTGGTGGTCTTGAGCTGGAGTGATAAAGGGGCAATAAGTAGGTACCAAGGCTCCTCGTTCACTCTGCCTGCCAGTCTCCTGCTGGTAACCCCTACTGGCTGAACTGAGCTGGGAGCCAGGTGGCAAGAGAGCCTGGGAAATGCAGCATTGTGGCCCGTTACGGAGAAAGGGAAGGTTATGTAATAAGTCTGAGAGCAAATAAACCAATGACTGGCACAGATGGCCTCAAGAGGAGATTGCTGCCACAGGAAAAGTCCAACCCGGTGGCCACCAAGAGGCCACAGACAGGGCAAAGCCTCAGAGAACTCATTACAGTGCAGGGTCTGTTTATCAGAGCTACGACCCAGAGCTGCCCTTTGATCACAAGTGATTGATTCATAGGAATGCTCACTTTGAAGAAATTCATCTTAAAAGCGGATATATGAAAAACCAGGGTAACCGTTAGCTGATGAGCCATTGAGAGGTCTGCACATTACGTCCCTTTATGAAACTGCAAGGAAACCCAAACTGTCCGCAGACTCTTTGGAGCATAGAGGCAGAAGCAGGGGGCACTTGTTTTATGGTCAGTACGTTTTCAGACATCAGGTTCCCATAGGCTGAGCCGTCATCTCCACAAGCAAGGCTCTGCATACCCTCAAACCCAGATCCATCTTGTCTCCGTGTCAAGACCGCTCTCCACAGACTGTGCCTATAGGAGCATTGCCAGCATCTGCTCAGTGACCAGCCCGTCATGCTTTCATGACTGCCTAATGGGCAACTCTTTATTTTGATAGCATAACACAATCAGTCACGTCTTAATCTGGCCTGGGGACATTCTGCCTCTTTCAGAAGACACATCTTGGCTTTCACTCGTTGTATGTTGCTATTATGACTGAGCATGCAGAAGGTAACCATTCACAGAATACTGGCATAGCAGGATGGGGGAATGAAATGGTGAGCGTTTACTATGGGCCCGCCTGCCACACGCAGCCCCTCTCTACATGGTTTTCCTGTAGTTTTTCGGTCCTTAGGAAGAAACTCAGTATGTTAACCGTACCCTGCACTTTCTCACCCACAGACATTTGCTGATCTCCTTTCCCCCAAGGAATGACCATTCCCAAGCTCCCTCCAGTGCTCAAGACCCGACTTGGTGCCTGTCTTTCACTGGTCTGTCCTGAGTCCCACATCAGACTAACACAATTTCTACTCTTCCAAGGTCTCAGAATGTCTGGTTTAAATTCTTTACCTAAAATAAATTGCCATTATTATAATCATAGGTCTTGTTTGATTTGCAAAATTACATACTGAAGGACAAGAACCATGTCCTTCTCAAATCTGTATCTCCAACACTGCTTGGCATATATGAGGAGCCCAATTATTTGATGAATAACTGAAAGATGATCTGGGTTTTCTCCAAAGACTTTCCCCTAAATTATCTTATTGTTACATACATTTAACTTTTAGAATATTTTCTCTTCTTTTGGCCTAAAATCTTATCATATTCATCTACTTGTCTTAGGTCATCTTCTGGAGTTACATAGAATAATTCTATTCCTTCTTCCATGTGGCAACATTTTAGACATTTGAAGAAAGATATTAGACCATGCCTCAGTTTTCTTTTCTCTCGTTCATGCCTAATACACTTTTGGCTCTCTATAATGCACATCATATCACATTGGCTTTGTCTAATAAGTATCCATTCTACCCTGAATATTTACTGAATTTTCATTCAAATTACACTTGACACTGAATATGATTCCTAGGTAGTCATATATGTTTGATGATTGTCATGTGCTTTAGAAAATCACTTTTGATAACTTAATTCTCCCTTAGTCCCTGCCCACCCAAAGCTGAAGGTTCCAGCTCTTCTGAACAATGTGGGCTACCAGACCACATTTTTCCAGACCAGCTCTAGGTCATTGCATTACTGGGTTCTAGCTACAGATGCTAGAGTAAGATCCTCTCTGGGTATTGAGCTGTCCCCGCCCAGCCATCATAGCAGTTGTCACAGAGGTTTTCATTAATAGTCCAAATACATTGATATAAATGTGGTCAATCTTATAATAATCCCAACTTAGAGGCAATCCATTACTATTTATGCACAGTCAAGAGATAGATAGATAGATAGATAGAGATAATAGACAGAGATTGAAAGAGAGAGAGATTGACAGAGAGACAGAGATGAAAAGAGAGAGACTCATTATCTTCCAGGCACTCAGCTCCCAGCTGCCTGCAGGCTCGGGGTCCACAGCTAATCCATGCCCCACTCAGCTCTCACCAGACAGCTGCAAGAGCCTGCCTCCAACCTATATTCTGCCCAGTCTCTGCCTTGAGCTTTTGAATGTAAATCTAATCATAACACTCTCTTCCTTAAACTACCCCTTTTTTTCTCTTAGGATGAAGACCACAATTCCTGACAAGGTCTGTGTGGGTCTTCCATAGAACCTTTGGAAACCACTTAACTGTTCCTCACTTTCCAGACTAGATCAAGCCAACCCCTCTATTACAGTCTTATAGGCTCATGTGCCATTACCATGGTCATGTAATTTTACATTTACTTGTGTGACTCTTTGATTTAAGTCTGCCTTCCCCTCGAGAGTGTCAATGCATGTGGCAGGGACCTTCTCTGTTTCTACTTATCACCACAGTCCCAGCATCAGGCACAGAACCTGTCCCTAAAAAGTCCTCAATAAGTATTTGTGAATGAAAAGAAAGAAGGGTGGTATGGTAGGCTGAATCATAGCCATCCTGAATTTAATGTCCTAATCCCCAGAATTTGTGAATATTCCTTTATGGTCAAGGGGACTGACAGATGTGATTAAGGTAAGGAGCTGGAGATGGGAGGTGCACCCAAATTATCCAGGTGAGTCCATGTGATCAAAGGTACTTATAAGAGGGAGGCAAGGAGCTCAAAGGAGGAAGCGGGAAATGTGGCAATGGAGGCAAGAGGTTCGAGTGATTCAAGGAAGGGGTCTGAGCCAAAGAATGCAAGTGGCTTCCAGAGGCTGAGCCTCCCCGTGCCCCAGCTTTTACCCCCAGTGGCTCCCTCAACCCTGGTAACTCACAGGGCTAAAGCAGCCCCTGTGACATCTGAGTTACTATGCATGGGTGGCGTTGGAGCTACAGCTGGAGTCCATGTTTTCTAGGCCTTTGTCCAGGGATCTGTCCACCCCCTGCAATGCCTCCCTGTCTACAGGTCAGAACAAGCAGGAGGCTCCCAGGCTCTACAAAGGGAGTAAAAAAAAAAAAAATGACCTTACTAATTCCTTGTCAACCAGAGAGTCCCAAGTGTATGCCCATCGGCAAAGCCCACTCAAATAGATTCCAGACTGTGTCTTTTCAACCTCATTGCAGGCCAAGGTTGGCCTGGCATGTGTCCTAATTTATCTCTGCCTCCCAGAAGCCCCGAAAACGGCCACTTCTCCCATTCAAAGGAGTGTAAATGCCCTGCCTCAGCAAACGACATGACATTTGCATAAAGCCGGAATTGAGATGCTCTGGAGCTGGTGACGCATTCAGGAAGCCCCTTGCTCTGTTTCCGTCCATCAGCCTCGCCAGAGATCATGTGGTCCACACCTCTGCTTCCACACAGCCAGCCTCCGAGTCAGCTCCAGGAGGCAGGAATGGGGGCAGCTGCCTGACGACTTCAATGTTAAAATGTGTTGAACATTCTCAGGCCACAGAACTCCACTAAGTGAACCAAATGGGCCTCCCTAAAGCCACATGCTCACTCCATCACTCCCCAGCTGTGGCCCTCCTGCAAACAGGGAGCAGCCTTGCTGGGGAAGCTTTGTTTGGGGTTTTGCTTTTTTTTTCCTTCCTGTTGAACTGCTAATACTCAATGCTGGTGTCACAATCCAAGAAATGACAGAGAAAAGTCAGCAGCAGGCAGAATATCCCCTGAGCGCGAGAACCTACCCTTTCCTAACAAGCATTTTTCAGAGGTGTCTTTAGACTGTTGCATCCCCTGTGCCCACTTAAAGCTGAGATCATTCCTGAGGGATTAGGAGCTGTGGCAGAGCCTGGCTAGTTCATCATCAAGACACTTCGCTCGTTCTCTTGGGCACACACCTGCACCACTGTGGCAGTCTTCCCTGTGGTACGATGTAGCCAGTAACTGACTTTTGGTCAATGGAAAACTATGTGCCACTCCCATAAAAATGGAATCTGGGGAAGTCGGGATGGCTCAGGGGGTTAAGCGCTCACTTTGCAGTGCCAGGGACCGAGGATTGAATCCCGGCCCTGGCCTGTGTGGCCCCATATGCTGAACTGCGGTGTGTTTCCCATCGGGAGGCCTTCAGTTCAGTTCTTGCCCTTCAGTTCAACCCCTTGCATCCTGGGAAATTTTTCAGGCCTTGGCAAAGGGAAGTTATTAATCATCTGGGGGTCTCTCCAACTCCACTATTACCTTCCAGGGGCTCCCAGGCCTTTGATCATGACTGTCAAACTCCAGTGAGCATCAGTACCACCTGAAGGGCTTGTTAAAACACAGATTGCTGAGCTCTAGTCCAGAGTTTCTGATTCAATAGGTCTGGGGCTGGCACTAGGAAGTTCCCCCAGTGAGACTAGCCTTGCTGGACCAGGGAGCACACTTTGGGAAACCTGCCCCGAGGTCAGTGGTTCTCAAACTTTGCTACATAGAGTTACCTGGAAAGTTTTTTAAGATCTCATTACCCAGGCTCCTCCCATGGTCAATCACACCAGAATCGCTGGGAGTGAGTCCTTGTTAGCAGCAGTTTCTAAAGCTCAATTTTTAGCCAAGTTTGAGAATCAGTGCCAAGATCATTGTGTTTTCAAACAATAGTGTCCCTGTGAATCCCTGGAAGATATTGAAATGCAGACTCTTATTCAGTCAGGCTGTAAAAGGGCCTGGCATTCTGTATTTTTAACAAGTTTCTAGGTCATGAGGAAGCTTCTGGCCTGGGGAACCACATTGTGCTTAACAGCCTCAGCTCAGTGGGTCTAAGACGTCAGTGTGTATCGGAATCCCCTAGAAATACTTGTTAGAACACGAAGATGGCTGGGCCCAGACCGATGACATGGTAGGTTTGGGTGAGGCCTAAGAAATATGCATTTTTAACGAGTTGCCAAAGAAAGTTCTGGTTACGCTTACCAAACGAAGAAGAAGGAATGGATTTTGAGAGACTAACAGCAAAAGCCAGCTGCCTTGGTACGAATCCTGCTCCTTGTGGGGAAGCACTCATGTCCCTGAACTTAACAGCAAATGTTACATCTGCTCACCGTTCTCTCTCTGAAGCTGAAAAATGGTCACAATGACAAAAAATCATTTTATCATTTTATTTTTAATTGTTTTTGACAGAGAGAGAGAGAGAGAGAGAGAGAGAGAGAGAGAGAGAGAGAGAGAGAGAGAGAGAACTGAACTGGGGGAGCTCCCAGTTCAGCACATGGGTCCGCACGGGCCGGGGCCAGAATTCGATCCTCGGTCCCCGGTGCTGCAAAGTGAGCGCTCAACCCACTGAGCCATCCCGGCTTCCCCCCAAAATCATTTTAATCTCACTATTAACTATACAAGGGTTGTCCAGAAAAAAATTCAGGGATGCCTCTATTTTTCGTAGTACATGGCCATGTACTTTCCAGACAGCCCTTCATACAGCCCCTGATGAAGGCCAAGTCCGACCAGGTTAGAATTAGCTCGCTGTCAGTATTCTTATGATACTACCACAAAAACAACTGTGATGACCATGGCTGCCACTAGTGCTGCTATTAGTACGATTGGTTAACATTTATATGCACTGCCTTCTGTGGACCAGCGCTATCATAAGCACTTAAAATTTTGTCCTTACAACCAGGAGAGAGAAACTATTACCATCTTCATACGGCATTTGAGACAACTGAGTCACAGAGAAGGTAAGTAACATTTCCAAGGTCATGCAACCAGAACCAGGATGTGAAAACAGACAGTCTGACTTTGGTGTCCACTGTCACAATTATTGCCCTATATTGTCTTCTTCAGGGACCAGAAAAATACCTAACCTAAAAAGAAATATCCAGACATTATTATTTAAGATAATTATCACTCATATTCTTGTTTCCTTCCTGTGTCTTCAACTTCTGGTATTCGCTAAGGCTTTCGTTGTTTAAAAAGAAAATATAAAACTGCAGGAGAAGAAGATATGAGCTAGGATCACTGAAGATCCACAAATGCCTGCTTCATAGCAGAAGCCTTAGAAATTTGTGGGCAAATTTTGTTTTAGCCCCCATCATACAGATATATTGTGCTTGGGGCAAGTCATGAGCATTATCTAACCTATGTGCGACTTTGGACAAGTCATTTCACCTCACTTAGCCTCAGTTTCCTCCTTTGTCAAAGTAGGACTAAGAACAGAATCTGCCTCCTCGGACTGTAATGAGAATTAAACAAGGCATTATTACATGTCAAGCACTTCCTTTAGTGTTTGCCTCAGAGCAAGCACTAAGGAAGAGTTGACTACTATGAGTTGTTATCACAAGTTAAAAAAATCTACTTTGAAGTATTATCATGAGGATGACAAATAATATATATGCCACTCCTAACACTAAATAAACATAAAAAGTGCTAGCTGCTATTAATATCCCTACCGTGTATCATACTACCTTTAAGTGAATCCATATTTATGGAGAGCTTATCATGTTTTTAGCACTCATTCATTCAAAATTATTTTATTTTATTAACTTTATTGGGGTGACACTAGTTAGTAAAAGTATATAGGTTTCAGGTGTACCGTTCTAGAATACATCATCTGTGTGTTGCTTTGTGTGCTCACCACCCAGAGTCAGTTCTTCTATCACCACATATTTGACCCCCTCCTTCCTCCACCCCTCCCCTCCCCTCTTACCCTCTGGTAATCATTAACTGTTCATGAGTTTTTGTTTGTTTGTCTTGTTCCTTTGTAGCTTTCAGTTTTCTATTCCACATGTGAGTGAAGTCATATGGTTAAGAAGGGTCCCATTCTGCATATATGTTGATGGTGGAGGCAATGGGCTATATGGATGGATCAGATGTGGGGTACAAAAGAAAGAAGTCAAAGCTGATCATGAGCACATGGTCCTATTCACTATAGCAGGGGTCTCCAAACTTTTCAGCCGGCGGGCCGCATTAACTATCAAACAGCAGTTTGGGGCCGACTACACACTCGAGGTCCAAATAAAAAAGAATCAAAACATAGATGTTGTTTTTAATTATTTATTTAATATTATTTTATTCAGATAAAAAGGTCTCCACAGGCCAGATGAGAGGGCCTCACAGGCCACATCTGGCCCGTGGGCTGTAGTTTGGAGACCCCTGCATTATAGGATAGAGAAAGAAGGACAAGAACCTGAAGACATAGACAAAATACAGATTATGAGGCAACTTGTGCATGAGAAGTCTGTTCTTCGCTCTGAGGGCAATGGGGAGCCATGGAAGGGCTGAGGGCAGAGGAGCACACACTTGAAGATGAGCTGAGTACCGTGGAACAGTAGAAATTCTTATATAATAGTTTGGGTGAAACTGCATAGGGCTTGACTTAAGGCCAGCACAGCAGAAACTGATAGGCGGGGAGATGTGGGAGCGAAATGCGAGTGTGCTGGTGTGGGTTGTTGGTTGTTCAACTGTAAAGCAAGAGGCAATATAGGAATCTAGATGCAGTTCCAGTTTCCTGGCTGGTAGGAGAATAGCAGAGAGTGCCATTTACCAACGCTTCTTCATTCTCCCCTTCTTCATTTTCCTCAGAAACAGCTACTTGGTGCTCACCTAAAACCAACAGACAAACACACACACAAACTAATTCCTCAGAATTCCTGGCAGGTAGAAGCAATCATGTGACAGTGTGTTAGTCCATGAGCTATAAATGTTGAATGAAACTTTCAGGTAAACTCCTTAAAGGGACTCACTCAACTGGGATACACCTGCTCATCTTATGCTTCTTTCTCTACCTGGAACACAACCAAGAACTAGGCTAAGAGGTGACCCGCAGGGGCCATAATAAAACCACAGAAAGGAGCACATGCAAAGGACAGCTAAGCCAAGTGTGGGTTCCTGATGATTTCACACAACCATGGTGCTAGCCCTGGGCAGCTGAAGTGACCGCTGAATGAAGAGAAGGCTGTGGGAAGAGCTAACACTATAATTTTCTTAAAACAAAGAACTATTTCATTCTGGTCTCAGTTAGTGATATGTATTATTTTCTTTTGGCTTTACATCCTTTGCCATTAAATGGAACCATAGAATTTAGGGTTGGGCAGTTTTCATTTCTAAATCACTCTTGTCTTCCAGGGAAATGAACCGATGCAGAGCCATCTCTAGTAACTAGTGCATTAGTCCAGGAGGAAAATCTGTGGTGGTGGCTTAGCTCCTCCTTCCATGGTTTGTCTCCATCCATCCCCAGATGGCACTGAGCAGTCTTGGTTTAGGTTACACTCTTACATATACTTCACCACCGCGGCCCCTTCAACTAATAGCAATGGGTATATCTCCATAAGGCAACATTTTGAAAGAAAAAAGATGTTTCATTCTTAGAATGAGTTGGAATATGCTCCAACATGGAAGCCAGATGGTTATCCTCCTTGAAGTGCTCCCAGGATGTGGCTGTCCTGACCTTTAAGGGACCACCCTGTAGGGTGTCACCTCTGCCTTCCCCCCTCCATCCAGAACTGTGCGATTGTTAGTTTATAGAGAGCATATCTCTCTCTCAGGGGAAAACTCATATTAACCAAGTGTTCAGGTCTGATGTCTAAAACCAAATATCAGTTTCTCAGTTTACAGTGAGAAAATGCAGCTGTCACATAAAAAGAGTGTTTGAGGAACATATCAGAGCAAAATTAATTTGTTTGCTGGACTGAGTGTTTGAGAACCTTATATTAAAGAACCATTGACCTTAGCAATGAAACCAGATTACTTTGAGTCGGTTAACCACAACTTTCATGTCTATCCCACGTTGAGGGCACCCACGTCTCCTGCACCAGAAATACTAAAAGACCTTTACGAAGGGTCTTGCCCCGTGAGGGAACCTACATTTTCTGTAGAAATTCTCCTGATGGCCAAGGTCTTTCTTTGAATACATGAATAATTATAATAAGGTGGCTGCCTGTTCTTCCTGTCTCTTTAACGTGACTTTGTAGTCTTCTGCTCTGATCAATTATGTATCCAGATTAAAGTTTAACGTTCAGACTGCATCCTTATTTCCCTCACTTCTCAGTTCTTAAGCAATGAGTCACTTTAGACCCCAAGGACTGACAAGAGCAATGAAACTACACTGATTTCTGCCTGTGGCAAAGGGCTCCTTCTCATAACTTCTTAGTCTAATGTTGTGTTTAGTACCAGAGAGACTTCCAATTCTGGGCTGCGGGGAAAATGTTCAGGGAAGTCGCATGTAGTCCTTCTGCTTAGAAAGTAAGCCGCAATTTCCCTAGAAAGGGGCTTAAGAGCAGGATAGCTCTGGAATTCCAAAGCAGGGGCCAGTGCAGGGCTTAATTATTTGAATCTTAGAGGGCAATCATTGGCATGGTCACATCCCAATTCCCCAGACTGTTGTCACTTCCTATCATTCTAGCTCTCTCTTCTCCTTAGCAGGCCAGGTTAATCACGCTGTATTTGGACAACTAACTGGTGAGCTCGAATATAAAAGGGTATTTTTGGCCCCAGAGCTGGGTTCTGAGCACATTACTGATGAGATAATTTCTCTGGCACTGGCATAGTGGAAACAACTCGCTGTTGACACACAAGTTACCATATATAGAAATCTGTCATTCTTTTCTTTTTTTAAGATTTATTCTGTTGTTTTTGACAGAGATTGAGGGAGACAGAGACAGAGAGAGTAGGGGGAGGGCCCAGAGCAGTCTCATAGTTGTACATCATCAGTTTTCAACATGGTTTTGTTCCACGCAGGTGGACAGGGGCCTCACAGGACAGGAACTGGGCTGGGGGCCTCCTGCATGGGAGGCACGTCCCCTTGAGTCAAGAGTCAAACCGGGGGGGCAAGAATCAAACTGGGGGCCTCCCGTAGGGGAAGCACACCTCAGTTCAGCATATGGGTTCGCACGGGCCGGGGCCAGGATTCGATGCCTGGCCCCTGGGGCTGCAAAACAAGAACTTAACCCCCTGAGCCATCCCGGCTTCCCCAGAAATCTGTCATTCTAAGCGGCAATTTACAGGGGTAGACGCAGTAGTAAAAGACTCAGTCGGAGAAAAGCAGTCTCTTGTCTCCTTCCATCAGTGCTGGCCCCTGTCTCCAAGCACAAAGCTCCAGAAAAGTCAGCGATGCCCCCACGCCCTAGCATCAGCCATCCAGGCCAGACATGCCAAGGGGACTGGGAACAGCGCTCTGCTGCCTGTCGCCAGCCTGCTCCCAACTCCTCCCAGGCCACTCTCTGGACCTCATCTGCAAAACGAGATGGTTGAGCTAGTTGAACTTTAAAGCCCCTTCCCATTCCCATGTTCTATTTTAATTGGGACTTTCATTATTAATAACAAGAATCACATTTCTTCAGACACATAGGGATCAATTCACTTTATACTAGAAATGAAGAAGCAGCAATTCATTTGGCAAATAGTTTTGAGCATCTTGCATACATAAGGCATGCTGCATCTGCCAGGGGAGACTCAGGTCTTACAGAGGTGCGCCTTGGATTTTACCATTTTGTCTTAATAGCTATTTGATGCTGTTGGAATGAGAAGTCATTAAAATGGCAAGGTTTTGTCTTATTTTTCCCTATGTTGTGTGCATGCCAATTTTGCTCACCCTACATCTTAGCTCTAGCTCATCCCTATCCTAGCCCAGCCCCTGAGAAAAGCCCCCAGACTCCAGAAGGTGGTAGGGTCAGAGAAGGGGCCAGGAGGCTGACTGAGAGTCAAGAATGAGTATAGCTGAGGAGGGTGGTGGTGCTCAGCGATGAAAGAGGTTAGAGCCTGACTTCACTGTGGGTTCTGAGTTCAAGTCCAGACTTTGCCACTTTCCAGCCTTGCCTTCCTGAGCCCCGCTTCCCTCTTATAAGACAGGGATAAGGACAGATCTCCACATAGCCCCATTGGCAGTGCAGGAGAGAGAAGTATAATGTACACCGAGCATTTAGCACCTGTCCAAAACAGATGGATGCTCAGTTAAAATAAAGCAAATGGGATCATAGGGAGGAGCGAGATTTAGAAATGTGACTGTCATCCAGGACGTCTATGTCCAATTACTGATACCATAAGGACCGAACACATCAAGGTAACTGTGCCAATCAGTAACCCCCAAGGGTCTGCCTTTATGTAAAAGGCCACCCCCACTCTCACAAAGCTAGTGTCAGAAATCTGGTGATATGACAGTAAGACTGGCAAGAATATGAGAAATACCAAGTGGAAGGCAGAGCTTTTATAACCGATGTCCCGAGGAGTGCTATGTGGGCACAAACAAGGCAGCACGTGTTCTCATGCTGGAGGTGCCATCGGGCTTCTACGGAGAGGGTGGCATCCAGAGCCAGGCGGTATTTGCCTCACAGAGACTGGGGCAGGGCATCGAAGCTCAAGAACAGCATGAGTGCAGGCCGGGAGCTGGGCATCTCAGGACAGATCTGAAACAGTAAGAAATGCTTCACACCCTGTGCACGGTGTCTGCCTCCCCAGACCCTTGGGAGGGGTGGGAAGGAAGAAATGGGGCCCACTGCATCCTTTTATGGAATGAGTTCCTCCGTGTCACTTGTAAGGATAGGGCGCCTAAAAACTGCAGTGTAGCAGCTAGGGCTCTGGTACTAGGCAGCCCCTGTGTTAATCCTGGGTAAGCCCCTTACTAGCTGGGTGACCTTAGGCAAATTGTTTAACTTCTTGTGCCTCAGTTGCCTCAGGTGGAAGATGAGGTTCGTGGTACTGAGATGATTGTTGGAGGAATTAAAGGAAACAATGCAATTTTGGCTTCAAACCACAGATATGCCACACTGTGGGAATGGCTGACTGTCTCAGTACCACCATCGTCACGAGAAGCACTTGCTAGGCTGGGGTAGGTCGATGACCTGGCCTGTCCAGCAGGCGGTGGTCAGCGGGGTGGGGTGGGGGGTGGGGTACCATTGCCGTTTCCTGATAGAAGACTGTGATTCCCCTTGTCTGGGAAAAACAGAAGTCTTGGTCAAAACCAGACTATCTTTTCAACGAGAGAGAGGCTATAGTACAAGGCCATCGTCCCGGGTGGCCAGCGGCGTCACATCCCCTGGACTGAGTTCAGCAGGATCCTCCTGGGGCTCCCTCAGGCAAGCAGCTGGGTTCACACGGCAGGAGGGTCCCCATCTCCCAAGAGTTCCATCCGCAGAAGCTACTTGCCATTTGGCCTCAGATCTACCACTTGGTTTTGTTCATGCTCCTCTCCGTGGGCCACAGGCACCAGGTCCCTTTCCAAAGAGAGACAGACAGACAGATATAGAGACAGAGAAAGAGAGGAATGATGATTTGGAAAGTTTTAAGAAAAGACTTTGATCTGGAAAAAGTAGAGGCTATTTATTTATTCATCCTTTCAACTTTCTAAAAATTATGTGTGTGTGTGTGTGTATAGATAGATAGATAGATAGATAGATAGATAGATAGATAGATAGATAGATAGATAGATAGATAGATAGATAGAGAAAGAGAGAGAGACAGAAGGGGGAGGGCCCAGAGCAGTCTCCATAGTTGTACATCATTAGTTTTTTGTTTGTTTGCTTGTCTTTATATATATAGTTTCACTCCACGGGTGGGCAGGGGCTGCACAGGGCAGGAACTGGGCCTCCCATATGGGCCCCAGCAAGACCTGAACCGGGGGCACAACCCCAGTTCAGCATATGGCTCCTCATGGGCTGGGGCCAGAATATGGTCCTCGGGTCTTGGGGTTGCAAGATGAGTGCTCTACCCATTGAGCCATCCTGGCACCCCCAAAATAATAATATTTTTTATCACTTCCATGCTTAACATTTTTAAATACTTATCATGTATAAGTTTAAATTGACAACCATTCCAAATGTAGCGCTATACTACACGTGGAAGCGTATTTGTCGTGGTCGTTCTTGAGCCCTCTGCTCAAGCCCGTTGGTCCACTGGGAGCTTATCGTCCTTTGTTCTTGGTGCACGGGTCCCTTCCTCGGTGCCTTCGTTGGCTCAATTTCTCTTGTAATGCCCTTGTCCCTCCTGTCTTCTTTGCTTTCAGGGACATGCTTGTGCCAGCTCCCTTTATACAGACTGCTTACCACATAAGATCCCTCCTTTCCTTCTAGAGAGTGTTGCCCTATGTTACAGGGCTGGCATGAACCTGCTACCCTGTCAGTGCCAGCTGGTATTTCATGCATTTATGAAAATTCAACATTAAGGAGTTTTATTGCGCATCTGCTAAGGGCAAGTAAATATCATATTGTCTCTACCCTGCAGAGATTTGAGGACATAACCCCACCCTTCCAGGGGTTCATAATCTGTTGAGAAAGATAAACACATATGCACCCAAATGCAGCAGCTAACAGAAGGAACTTACTGCCCTGTAGATGTATGAGTAATACGTGCGTGGATAAAGCATAAGGAATTCTGACATGTACTCCTCCCACCAGGCTGCACATCCTTACGAATAAGCCAGGTGGGGTGCTGGACACAAATTCAGTGTCCTCAGAAGCCATCCAAGGTCTAGGGCCAGGGGTGTCAAACTGGCGGCCCATGGGCCACATGTGGGCCCCGAGGTAATTTTTTGTGGTCCATGATACTCTGAAATAAAATGAAAATAGAAAAAATTGTTATGAAGAAAATAGCGCTTAGGGGAGATGGAGGCAATACTGTACACACAATTCCCTCGTTAACCCTTTAACTCCTGAAGATGATTATACACGCGGCCCAATGCCTTTCCTGGGGGCCTGTGGGCCTGTATAAATGCACTGACTCAGTTCCAGCGACGTTTGTAAATGTGTCGTGGCCCGCGTGAATCTTGCCTGTGGCACCCAATGGCCCGTGTTTTAATTGAGTTTGACACCCCTGCTCTAGGCTACGGGTACAGGCACTTGTGTTTCTACTGTCCACATGAAAGGCACAGGTACGTCTCCCCAGAGGGATGTGGGACAGATGGTTCCAAAGCTATGAAGAGAGGAGTGTTGGGAAGATGGAAGATGCTCTCTAGAAATGGGGGCCAGACGCCCTCTATAAAACACCATCTGAGGAGGGGAGGTGGCACGGGCTGGGCAGGTAGCTCCACACATTTCATCAATTGACCTGGGCTTGAGCAATCTGCTGTCAACCCAGCATAAGAGCTTCTTCAGGGTAGGAGCAGACAGGACAGGTGTCCAGAGATCCAGGGTCCCCAGTAAGACTTGAGGGTTAGGCCAAGGTGACCAGACATCCGGCTTTTGGCGGGACAGTCCTGATTTTTAACAATTTGTCCCACGTCCCGCGACATTTTAAAAAAGTCCCGATTTTTGGAAAGAATGCACGACAAGCTAGGGAACGGCGGGAGATAGACCAAATTTTTAATCAAGAACCCCCTCCCCCCTGGTCAATGGTATCCCGCTTTACCAATGTTAAAATCTGGTCACCTTAGGTTAGGCAGATGTCAAAGGTCAGAGTGCTTAAAGTCAATGTCAGGAGTCAAACAAGGCTTGAAGTTCAAGGCAGCAGGGTCTCAGATACAGTAGGTGGAAGGGGTCCGCTCAGGAGCAGAGGGCGAAGCCGGCTGGCCCGTCTGTCCTGCACTGCTGGGGCTTCCTGCCCGGCCTGGCAGCCAGCAGAGAGCTGTGGTCCTCATCCCTGTGAGCACCTGAGGCCCCCATTAAAACGTGATTCCAGCCAAAGTCCTCACAATACCATTCTCTCCCTTTCGTGGACACCAAGCAACCCCCAACTGTAATAGAAAAATATACAGTGGTCAGAGGGGGGTAAGTTGCAGCCATCGTTTAGTACATTGACTGCAGGTTTTCCCAAATGTCTCCCCAAATTAGTTTCTATCTGAACCTGACATCCAAACCTAGTCAACCCTCGCCAATATGGTAAATGTGAAGAAGTTGGTTCTCGGTGGCCGTCATGATCATTTCCCCATGGGATTCAATGACCCTGCCCCACCAATACAATCAGAGAAGTCCCTCTTATGTCTCTGCTAAGCACACGCTTATAAGGAGCCAGAGATAAACCTGCTTGACTCTCTCAGTTGGAGAAGCAAGACAGCATCATGGTTATGCCATTATTTGCTGACTTTGGACAAGTTACTTTACTTATCTGTGCATTTTTTCCCGTCAATAAAATAGGAACAACAATGATAGTACCCACTTCATAAGCTTGTTTTAAAGATTAGATTAAATCGATATAAACTTTTTAGGTCATAAGAGCTAGATAAATCATAGGTATTACTATCAGTTGTTGTTTTTGTTGTTGTTGTTGTTTTTAAAGTGGGCAACACTTTGTCCAAAGAAGTGGATTTCCCACAGTTGATTGACTTCCATACGCTGAAATGACTGAGTGGTTGGTGGTGTTGAGCAGAAGCACACACCGCAGAGCTCCCCATTCTTACCATTAGAAGTCCACCCACCCACCTCTGAGTGTGACTGGCCTGGCCCCAGACTTATCTTGCTCACTTGTGTCCCCAGCCTGCCTGCTTTATCTGTGTTGTTCTTTACAGTCATGTGATATCTTTATTTCTTCCCTCTATAGAAATCCCATTTCTGTTTTCTGTATTTACTACTCAGAGTGATGCATTATACCACAAGTGTACATTTGTCTTCATTCGGAAGGAGTAATAGTTTTGGGGCTTTTTGTAATTTAATAATTTGTTTTTCTATACAAAGCAATTGAAGTTTTTATTCCTGCAGAAATGGGGGGGGGGGGAGAAAAGCTAATAGTGCTACCACAGTATAGAGAGAGAGGGGGAAAAAAAAGCGCAGACACTGTTTGACACAGAAACCCTGAGGGCAAGAGTGCAATTTCACGGGGACAAATGATCCTCTCAAACATAGGAGGCCTTACATGTTGTTGGAATCCCACACAACCGTTATTGGCAGGGTCTGGCTAGGGCGTGAAGACAGTTAACAGGTCTGAACAGGGTGCTGTAAACCAGCCAAGAGTCCTCTTATCCAGATGCTCATAGAAGTCAGAAAAAAAAAAAAGATGTCAGGAATTTGCATGGAGAATTGGAGGACACACCACAATGACAGGGACAACTGCACACAGGAGACCAGGTGGAAATCATCACTCTCTTGGCTGATGGCAGAGGTGAATCTTAACTCTTCTCTTATCATGGTTAGTGGAGTGCAGTTCCACTCTGAGCCCACTGAACAACACTGGTCAAAGAGAGAGCTGGGGAGGCAGAAGAGCATCGTGGCTTCGAGGATTGCTGCCACTTCCCAGCTACATGGCATTGGGCAGATGACATCTCTAGGCTCGTGTTTCATCAGGCACGAGACAGAAGGGCGGTGGTACATTCAGTAGTACGAGGATGATGTGCAGGGACCTGTATCAAACCGGTAGCACAGGCCCTGGAGTGAGCTAAGCACTTAGTACATAGCAAGTATTTCGTTATAGAAGACAACTTGGTTCACATTCACTGCCAGCCGCCAGGACACCAACTGTGGAGAAATGACATCATTCTTATGAATCTGATTGCGGCTGACAGCACGTCCCACAAGACACACCCATGGATTATTCCGTGTCAGGGACCCCTTTCCTTTGGGATGCAGGTGGGGCTCCTTTAGGTCATGCCCTTAAAATTTTTAGAAGCTGTATTGTCAGACCAAAAAGTTCTATAAAACATTGTCTTAAAGCTTTCTAAACTCTTATTTTCTCCATTTTATTGAGATATAATTGACATATAACAATAAAGTTTCCCATGTAATGATTTGATACATGAGTATGTATATTTTGTGAAATGACCACCATTATTAGTTTTGTCAACATCTATCGCCTCACAGTTAGAATTTTTCCCTTGTAGTCAGAACTTTTAAGATGGATTCTCTTAATGACTTTCAAATAGGCAATACAGTATTATTAACTACAGTCACCATGGCATACAGTACATCCCCAGAGCGTATTCATTGTCTGTAGCTTGTACCTTTTGGGCACTTTCACTCATTGTCCCTGCCCCCTGCCTCTGGCAACCACCGATCTGTTTCTATGTGTTTAATTTTTTTTTTTTTTTAGATTCTCATATAAGTGAGATCATACAGTATTTGTCTTTCTTTTCTTTTTTTTAATTTTTAATTGTTTATTAACAGAGAGAGAGAGAGAGAGAGAGAGAGAGAGAGAGAGAGAGAGAGAGAGAGAGAAAGAGATACAGAAACAGAGAGAGAACTGAACTGGGGGAGCTCCCAGTTCAGCATATGGTTCCGCATGGGCCGGGGCCGGGATTTGATCCTCGGTCCCCAGCACTGCAAAGTGAGCGCCTAACCCACTCAGCCATCCCGGCTTCCCCAATATTTGTCTTTCTTTGTCTGATTTATTTCACTTAGCATAATGCCTTCAACATCCATTCATGTTGTTGCAAATGGTAGACTTTCCTTCTTTTGAATGACTGAATAATATTTCATTGTGTACATGTACCACATTTTCTTTATTCATTCATCCATCTGTGGATATTAGGTTGTTTTTCTGTATCTACCATAGTAAATAATGCTGCAACTAACAATGAGTACAGATATCTCTTCAGGATAGTGATTTTATTTCCTTTGGATATATGATCAGAAGCAGGACTGTTAGATCATACAGTAGTTCAATATTTAATTATTTAAAGAGCCTCCAAACTGTTTTCCATAGTGGCTGTACCAATTCACATTCCCACCGAGAGTAAACTCTTAGTAAAAGGTCTTACAGCCACTCGTTTGATGTGCTTTATTTCTGAGGCTGTTTTTTACTTTGAGGATCTTTTGCTATTATAACACACCATAGAAGAAATAATTTTATTTTTTTAAGATTTATTTTTATTGTTTTCTACAGAGAGAGAGAGAGAGAGAAAGAAAGACAGAGAGAAAGAGGAGAGCCCAGAGCAGTCTCCATTGTTGAACATTCGTTTTCAACATAGTTTCGTTCCACAGGTGGGTGGGGGCTACACAGGGCAGGAACCAGGCTGGGGGCCTCCTGCATGAGAGGCACACCCCCATGAGCTGGAGGCCAAACTGGGGGCCTCCCGCATGGGAAGCTCACCCTGGTGAGAACCAAACTGGGGTCACACCCCAGCTCCAACATTTGGGTCCACACGGGCCAGGACCAGGATTCCATCCTTAGACCCTGGGGTTGCAAATGAGAGCTCAACCCACTGAGCCATCCTGGCTTCCCCATCATTTTATTTTTCAACCCAGCACATCCTGAGTCTTTTATATTTCCTCCAAATTCTTTGTAAAAATGAAACAAATCCTTTTTTAATTCCTTTCGCTTGTCCTGTATCTTATTACATGCAGATTCAATTAATTAAGTAAAGTAACTTGACCCCTTCAATATTGCAGTTGGAAATTCCCTGAGGTACTTCTCCTATCTCCCAAGGTACCTCGGGATTGAGTTTTGCTGGGTGTTCCACTACTTCGGACCCCAGGGTGCCCTGTCTGCAGCCTCTAGCAGCCCTTCCAGCTGCATCGAACGTCTCCTCCACCCCCTGCAGTTTTCACACACCAACTGGTCCCAAAGCCAACGCCACATGTTCTAAGTTTTTGACAGTACTCCCTTGCCATTTCAGTTATCTATTGTCGCAAACTGAGAGGCTTAAATCACCAACCATTTCATCTTTCCTGGGACTTCACAGAACCTCGTGGAGCTTGGTTGTGCTGCTTTCTCCGGGACTTACTCCTGCAGCTGCATGTAGCTGGAGGTTTGGCTGGCTGGAGAGTCAAAGGTGGCCTCACTCAGACATCCCACAACTTTTGCTGGCTTTTGGCGGGGCTGCCTCTGTTCTTCTCCTGGTTTTGCATCCTCCATTATGTTAGACTGGGCTTTCTTAGAACAGAATTTCAAAAGAGTGAAGGCAGAAGCTTCAAGGCCTGTTAAGAGCTAGACTTGGATGTCACCGGTGGCATTTCCATTGTATTCTTGTAGTCAGAGTAAGTCACGAGGCCAGCACAAATCCAAAGACAGAGAAAACAGGCTCCACTTCTTTTTTTTTTTTTAAGATTGATTTTTATTGTTTTTGACAGAGAGAGAGCTACAGATACAGAGACAGAGAGAAGGGGGAGGGCCCAGAACAGTCTCCATAGTTGCACATCATTGGTTTTTCCACATAGTTTCGTTCCACAGGTGGGCGCTGGGCTGCACAGGGTAGGAACTGGGCTGGGGTCTCACCCTGGTGAGAACTGAACTGGAGGAACTCCCCCGTTCAGTATATGGGTCCACACGGGCCGGGGCCAGGATTCAATCCTCGGTCCCTGGGGCTGCAAAGTGAGTGCTCAACCTACTGAGCCATCCTGGCTTCTCCCAGGCTCCACTTCTTAATGTGAGGGGAACATGAGCTGGAACTAACTGCACATCATGTGCCACAAGTGTCACCATTATTTCAGGTCTACATTTATTCCCATGTGGAAAGAAAATGATTGGCAGAATTCAGCATTCTGTGTATCTCAGGAAGATGTAATCAAGGGGTTATAAATAGGGTCCATAATTAGTTCACTTATGTACTCTGTGGGAGTATAACACCAGTCCCTCTCTCTTCTACTTCCGTTAAAAAATCTTATAATAGGTCTTATGATGATTTTTCTCAGGTCTTCTTAGCCCTACCTGGTTATCACCAAAGACCCCCATGGAAGGAACTACGTTCGGATGTTTTTAAAGGCATGAGAGTTTTGAGAGGCTATGTGCTGGATTCTATCCTCTGATGCCCTACCTAGCCTAGCTGCATGACATGGGGCAAGGGACTCTGAGTCACAATTGTCCTGTGATAGTAAAATACTCCTTTGTCAATTATTACTGGGAACTCAAGTATCTAAACTCAGGCCTGGGTGTTTTGGTATAGCCTTTACCAGGAGAACAACATTCATGCCCAAACAGTGAAAGGACTTTCCTACTGGGTAGAGTGATCGCTAGAGTGTGGGATCTCTGGAGAATACTTGTAAGCTCTCACCTGGGTCCTGGCCTTCTCTGGGGACTGGCTCCAGAGCTCCCACACACGGGAAGGGGAGGCGGAAGCAGAGATACCTGCTGGTCTGACAGCTCCTGCTGAGCAAACAGCTCCTGGAACTCAGCTCTGAGCAAGGCCCAAGGGCTACGTGTAGATGAAAGGCAGCTCTGGGCCAGGAAGGTGGGGTTCCTGCTTCCTCAGGGACTGCAGTGCCATCCTTAGGGCTCAGAATCAGCACTGGACTTTGAGAGTGAGATTCCTGCTGAAGCAGCCTCAGCAAGGGCAGTAGTGTCAGTGGTCGTGGGAGAATAGTGGGGGGAGGGACTGAGGTCCTGCTGCTCTGGTAGGCCCTACTGCTCAGCGTTCATGCAGGGTTACACCACCAGCCACCTGGGCATCAAGGGAAGGGACCTCTTCCCCAAAACTGGCAAAGCAGGGGTGGCCACGTAAATGTCTTTAATCAGAGGTCCCCAACCCCTGGGGTACTGACTGGTACCTGTTAGGATCGGGGCTGCACAGCGGGAAGCAAGCGGCCAGGGCGTCAGTGAGGCTGCATCTGTATTTGCAGGCGCTCCCTAATGCTCGCATGACCACCTGAGCTCCGCCTCCTGCCAGATCAGCAGTAGCCTTAGATTCTCATAGGAGCGCAAATCCTACTGTGAACTGCGCATGCACACCCCAACCCCCTCCTGTCTGTGGAAAAATGGTCTTCCATGAAATCAGTTCTTGGTGCCCAAAAGGTAGGGGACCGCTGTCTTTACTTTTTTAAAAAAATATTTTTGTTGTTGCTGTTGTTGGTCTCTGTCCATATCTACGTATTGGCCATTAGGTAGGCATTGGGAAGACATTAAAGTGAACGATAGAAGCTTTGTACACGGGAGAAACATTCAACTGTATAAAACTTGGATATCCCTGTGTTTTACAATGTGAGTCCTAGCGCATTCATTCATTCATTCATTCAATGTGTATTGAGCTCATGCCAGCCTTGTGCTGACACTGGGATCCTGCCTCATGGTGCTTGGATTCCCAAGGACACAGAAGACAAACAACCGGTAGAGCAGGTGGTGGGTGGGTTATGGGGAACAGTGATGAGCACTCTAGAGGAAATACGCCGGCATGCAGGAGATGCAGGCAGGCAGGGACAGGAGGGCTCTGCAGAACTCTCCAGGAAGGGAGGGAATGTAAAGGCTGCAGAGAATGTTCATGCCAGGAGGTGGGGAAGAGCAAATCAGCCAGAGAGACAGTGTGGACAAACAGCCTGAGGAGCAGGAGATGGTTGGAATAGGAGCCCAGTGAGCAGCGGGAGATGGCTTCCCTGCTATGACATTGAGTCTCTCTATGACCCAGCCCCTCCGTCTCAAGGGTCTGGTCCTCAGCTGTCACCCAATACCCATTTCCCACTGTGAGCACCAGATGCCCTGCCCTGTGCTCCCTGCCCCAGTGCCTTTGACCTTGCTCTTCACTCTGAATGGAGCCATCCCTGCATTCCCAGCTCTCCAAATCCAACGTCCCCAGGGCTTCTTTTAAAGTTTATGTAAAGGTCTGTCTTTCAACAACTCCAAATCTAACCTGCATACTAGCTGGAAACAATCTAGTCATCTAATATGTCATTGTTTAAATGTGTGTACATGTATGTATATGTATATGATATGTTATCTTCTCTCTCAAGGATGTATATATGTGTGCCTATCTATGTCTATTTTTTTTTTTTTGAGCTGAAGAAACTTAAAGAATGATCTGTTCAGCCCCTTCCTTTTAGAGAAAAGGGGATTAAGCCTGAAGCTTTAAGAGATGCACTTAAGTTGACACAGCTGGGCTTTGAACCCAAGACACCAGGCATTTGATCGCTCAGGGTGTCCCAGAGGAGACTCTTACAAGAGTGAAAAGATGTATTTTACAAGAGAAGTATATTTGTTGCAAGCTCTCAAGATGTCTGAATACTCGTTTTGAAAGAGGGATTGAACTCGAAGCCCTTTTTGCTCCTCTCCACCCACTGTCTCCGTGAACACTTATGTCCCTTCCTCAGTTGATACAGCTTTGTATCCCCCATAGTACTTAGAAATGGCAACTGCTCAATAAATGTTTGTGAATAAGTGAACGGTTGAGTGCGACACAAATAATGGAAGTTAGCAGGGATGTCTAGGGGGAATAAAGATTTTCCTAACAATTTATGTTGCTTTTGACATCCACGCTTTTTTCTTGCCCAGGAGGCCAATAGCACAAATACATGCCTTGCCATGAAAAATTCACAGCCGCGCATGAGTCAGACACCCTGGTGACATGACTTGCAAACTGGAAAGCCAAGGTCACAGCAAAAGCTGCCATAAAGCAAAAGTGTCTTAACCACAGCAGCCTGTTGGGAAATCTACCCATTTACTGTTTCCCCGAGGATAGAGGCTACTTAGGACCCCTCCCACTTAAAGAAAGAAAACCCCGATACTCAGATATACGTGACGCCAACTGCAGCAGTGGCCACCGGCTCCATCTCCCCGTCAGTAGCTCATAGACAAAGCCTGTCTACACAGTGCACTGGGCAGTGGCTGGGGAGGATATGAAAGCCTTTAAACCAGCATTTCACCAGCAGCTCCACATGACAGTCCTAAACGTTGGGCCGATAAAAGCGTCCCATGGTTAAATAATTTGGGGAAGCCGTGTGCACCATGTCTTCTTCTTGAGAGGTTCATACAGTGCCCATGGAAAGTCCTGCAGGGAAGACCTGCTTAACCTTGCCTACTACCTAGATCCCCCCAACTGTGCGACAATGAGCCCTTTTGTACCTGTGGCAGCATCTCTGTGGAATTATCAGCTCTACAGCGACAACTATTTATAATGACAGGGGCCATCAGGATCCTTGTACCAACTGCCATGGGTCCTTCGAGACAGAAGTGCCATAGAAGAACCCTGGAACACCCTGGAACCAGCACCCCCCCCCTCGCCCAGCAATATGAAGACAAATCTGCCTGTAGTAGCCCTGTTCACGAATGTCCTTGGGTGCCTTGCTCCTTGCCCCAATATTTAATTTGGACTTGGTAAGGAGAGACCTCTATTCAAAAAGACTATTGCAAAGTGGGACTATAGCAATAAGGGGATACCCTGACCCTAAAATCTGCAAGTAGCTCACAGTTAGGCAGAAAGTGCTTTCTGTTACAGAGAGGGCTAAGCAAGGCTAGACAGAACTTTCCAGAGGTGTGGGAGTGGCATGAAAAAGGAGCGTGGCTGCACAGGAAATCCAAAAACATGCAAACTGGAGAACAGCCTCTTCAGGAGGGGCTGTGTGCTGCCTCTGAGGGTGTGTGGGCCCTGCAGGAGGAGGAGAAGCTGAACCAAATTTGGGTAATGCTCATTTTGTTCAATTGATCGTGTGGATAATACCGTTCAGCTACTCATTTATGGGACAAAGAATGGGACTTGGAGGGTCTGTGTCTGGCCTTGTCATCAGGCAACAAGGAGGGCATCTGTGAGTCTTATCTAAAGGCCATTCGCTGCAGGTAGATGGTTTCCAGAACACAAAGGTGAGGATTCCTTGATCTCTTTCTGTTTCCTAGAAGTGCAGGGCTCAGGTACAATTTGATGTTGTCTGGGCCTATTCACAGCTCTGTTAATCCAGCACCAGGTGTATCTGAGTATCTCACTGCACCCCATTTTTCACTGAGGTCCTGGCATGGTAAAGGGTGGTTCTTTTCACCTTCAGGACTTTTAGTGGAGAGAGATAAGTACTCATAGAGTCATGGGGAGAGGTTGGGCTCTAATACCACATGGCATGGTGCAAGCAAAAGAGTACGATGGAGGGAAAGCTAGGATGGCTCAGCGGGTTAAGCGCTCGCTTTGAAGCCCCGGGGACCGAGGATTGAATTCCGGCCCATGTGGACCCACATGCTGAACTGAGGTGTGCCCCCAGTTCAGTTCTTGCCGGAACCTATGTGGGAGGCTCCTGGCCCAGTTCCTGCCCTGCGCAGCCCTGTGCCCTCCTGTGGAGTGAAACTATACGGAAAACTAATGTCAACTATGGAGACTGCTCTGGGCCCTTCCCCTTCTCTCTGTCTCTCTCTGTCTCTGTTTCTCTCTGTCAAAAATCAATAAAATAAATCTTAAAAAAACAAAAAGGGTATGATGGAGACACCTTTGTAGCCTAACCAATATTGATCCTTCCCTTCTTCCTTGGCACGGAGTCCCCATACTCCAGCTTTGCTTGCAGCAAGCTCTGGCCATGTGACTATGCTCTGATCAATAGAAGTATGCAGAAATTATTGGGCAGGATTTCCAGGAGGTTGTCTTAAATAGAGACAGACAGCGCAGATGACAATTTTGCCCATCTGCTCTTATTCCTGCTTCAGCCCAGGGTCATTGGAACTCTAATTGCCACCTTGGATCATGAGATGACCTTGAAGATGAACTCCAAGTGCTAAGGATGGTAAGAAAAAAAAAAATAGAAGGAACCCAGCTTTTTGAAGACAAGGTGAGCTACCAGAAGCCCAGAACTATCTAATTCATTGCTTCTGTTTCTTGAGTAAAAAGAAAAAAAAATCAAAATGTTTTGTTATTAAGCCATTGCAACTTCTGGTCTCTCTCTATAGGATCAGCCCAATAAAATTTCCGATACATAAGATTGGGGAAAAGAAAAGGTACAGATCAGTAATATTAAGAATACTTTCCACCATTATCATTTGAAAGTATACACCCCCAGGCTAAACTCACTAACTATAAACATTTTCTGAAAGACAAATGCTCCCAGGAATATCCCCTATAGACTGTGCAGTGGTCCCCAGGCACAGGCAGAGCTAGGGGCTGGAATGCCCTTCAAACTCCTTTTCCTGAAGACAGGATATGGTGCGATAAGTACAGGTGGGGGCCAAGCGGTTCCATAGGCTTTGTCTTGCTGATGCCACTAAGGGACGAGTTCTCAGGGATGTGCTGCCCACAGCCAGTGCTCCTAGGGAAAACAAAGAGAAACTCAGGTAGAGAGAAGCGATTGCATTGGAATCCCTTAGCTCATGCAGAAGGTGAAGGAATTTTTCAAAGCCAGCCCCAATATAATGTGTGCAAGTATCACCACCCAGACCTCTGCTTAAATACCCCTGCACACCCAGGTTGAGCCCAAGTTCATCGTGTCCCATCCCCAGATCAGCACGATCATGCCTGACTGCAGAGCAGAGCTCGGAGAATTTGTATCCTGTGGTTTCTGATGGTTGAGAGATCTCAGCTCTTCCCCAAACGAATTATTCAGGTACTCTTTCTCAATGACACAAAAAAGCACTGTGGTGATAATCAGCAGACCTGGGTTTTTGTTGATGTTGGTATTAACCCATTGCATGACCTTGAACAACCGAACTATTCTTGAACTTGTGTTTCTTCACATGTGGATTAGTGCCCATTGCTGCTGTAACAAATTACTGCAAATGCTCTGGCTTAAAGCAATGCAAATGTATTGTCTTACAATTCTAGAGTACAGAAGTTTAAATGGGTAGGCAGGGCTGTGTTTCTTCTGGGGGCTCCAGGAGAGAATTAATTCCTTTCCAAAACCTTTTCAGCTTCTAGAGGCTGGCTGCATTTCTTGGCCTGTGGTCTCTTTCTTCTCCCTTTATCTTCAAAGTCAATAGAGTAGTATGTTCCAGTCTCTGATTCTGATGCTCCTGCTTCCTTTGTATAAAGACTTTTGTGATTACATTGAGCCTCGCAAATAAGCCAGGATAATCTCCTCATCTCAAGAATTCTTAATAAGTCAGACTGACAAAATCAAGAAGCTTAAAACCTCACTTATAGGTAGAATATAAAACTGAAAGGAACAAAGAAACCAAGACTCATGGACACAGCCAATAGTTTAGTGGTTACCTGAGGGGAAGGGGGGAGGTGGGTAGGGAGGAGAGCGGGTGTCAGGGGAAGGGGGGAGTAAGGAGGGGCAATCAAATATACAGTGATGGAAAGTGAGCTGATTCTGGGTGGTGAGCACATAATGCGATGTATAGACGATGTAATGTAGAATTGTACATCTAGAAACAATGTCATTGTTGTCAACCAATGTCACACCAATACATTTAACAATTAAAAAAAAGCAATAAAAAAAAAGAACAGAAACACAGTAAAAAAAAGTCTTAATTTAATCATATCAGCAAAGTTTCTTTTGCCATATAAAGAAACGTACTCACAAGTACTCAGAGGATTAGGATGTGAACACCCTAGGCTGAGTGCCATATCTTGCCTAACACAAGATAGAAACTGGAAGCTTAGGAGAGACACTCTCAAGCCCCTTCCAACCATTTGCACCTTAGTCACGGTCATTATTTCTCTTTGTGGTTCAGATCTATTGGATCTTCACAAACTGTTATGTAGTGCTACAGCACTAGCCCTTTTGGTCAAACAAACTAGAGACGCCTTGATGACTTATTGATCTACTCAGTACTTCAGGAGGTACTTTTGGAGCATCTACTGCATGCTAGACACTCCATGATGCCCCTGAATATACAAAGTTAAGAAGGCATGGTCACGGCCCTGACTTCAGAATTAGGAGTGCTGCTGGATATCTGTCCACCACTGTTTAGTTTGGGGTTTACCAGGTACGAATGAATGGAGGTTGCATTTCTTTCTAGTACTAAACTTTCTGTTTTGATAAGATGCCTGGTGCTCTCAATAGAGTGACATATTAGACACAGCAATTCTTTGTTTTCTTAGGCTGTGTTGAGAATTTAGCACACAGCCTAAATGTGATGGCATTTAGCATCTGTGGCCTCACCTAATAGATGTCACCAATGCTTCCCAGTTGTTGTGACTCAAACATACACACATATTCCCAAATGCTGGCTTTGGAGTGAGGCAGCTCCTGGTTGAGATGCTTTGGGTGAAAAGTTGTGAACCAAACAGATAGGCCTTCTGCAGGCTTTCCATCGAATTCTTAGAGGTTAGCACAACTGTGGTAACACATGCCTTTTACAGTATTTTAAGATACCCCGTGAGCACCTTAAAATGATTTTTTTATGATTAAATATTAACAGTTTAGCCCATGGTGGTAATAATAAACATCTTATCACTATTTTGTGGCTTTGGAATAAAATTTAATCCTGTCCTTCTAAATTCTACTCATAGCTGGAGACTGAAGACCACAGGGATCTCTGAGTGCCAAAAACACCACACAAGTCTCACTGGAGATGGTGACGCAAGGACAGAACGCACTGCTATGTTTTGCTTGGTAGGGAATATAAAGTAAATGTTCGACAGTACAGGAAGCTCTACTTTTCAGCAATACTGCTTCCAATCGCCACCTCCCTGTTTTGCACGTATGTAAAGAATACTTACAAAGGTTCTGGTTTATTGGTTTGTTCTGGTATCTCTCCTTAAAATGGTTTTTAGTGCTGAAGCCTAATCCTGGAAACTAGAGTCGATTCCTTCGTAGGCTCATTGATGTAGCCCTGAGTAATGTTACCAAGACACCTGTTGGATTTGCTGGTTTCCTTTACCCAATCTGTGACTGGCTTCCACTTTTTCTTTCTTTCTTTTGTTTTTATTCAAAAGCTTTGCCCTCTATTGTGTATTTTTCAATTTCATACTTAGGAAATAGCCTTATCGTACCATGTATTTGGAAAGAGTTATGAACACCTGTCTGGCCGCTCCAACTATGTATGTTATTATTCTCCCGGTCTAGCTTTCTCCCTTCCCTTAATCCGTGCAGATGGCCAGCAGAAAAGGTACAGCTTTCACTTTGTCCTCCCCTTCTCTGGCTCTTATCGTAGATGTCCAGGACTCACCAGCAGCCAGAGACAACACAGTAATACTAGCTGGGGCTGCTAGCCCTGCCCTGGCCTCCTGCTGACTGCCCCCACTGCTCAAGGCCCTCACCTTGCCACTCAGTACCCTCTCCCTTGATTCTGATATGACATATCCTTGTCTGGCCTTCCCTGCTGGTCCCAGATGCCCACTGGGACTCAGTTTATTGGCCAACAACCTACCTAGCTGCCTGCCTTTCGGCCCTTGTGCTACCTGTGAACTGATGCCTGCCTTTCTGTTGGGTACATACTTAGGCATGGAAGATCTGGACAATAAGGTGATAGAGTCAATGTCATATTAGTAGGTACTGACAAACTGATTTCCAAAGTGTTTCAACCAATTTACATTCCCACCAGCCATGTATGACTGTTCAGTTGCTCTCAATTCTTGACAAAATTTGGTCTTTACCTTTTAGCCATTCCAGAAGATGTATAGTGAAATTACATAATAGTTTTAGGTTGCAGTTCTCTGATTCCTGATAAGTGTTAGCACCTCTTCATCTGTTTATTGGCCACTTGAATTTCTCCTTTTATGAAATTCCCTGTTAAGCCTCTTGTTCGTTTTTCTTTTTGAATTATCTTTATTGTTATTTTGTAGGAGTTTGCGGGACTTTGTGCTACTTTGATCTCGATATCACTGTAAACTTGGGGTAAGATACTTTCTGTTCGCATGGCTAACTCCCAGCCTCCCAGCCAGGACTGGTTACGAGGGAGGAGACGGAGTAAGAGTGTCCATCCGGAACTGGCATCTATATGTTCTAGAAACGTTGTTCAAAGCCTGCGCTCTGCTTCAGTGAGCTGACCTTTGGAAAGGCAGCCCAGTGTCATGGTGGAGCACAGACCCCTGAGTTACACCTCTGACCCTTCCTGAGTGACTCATGTAGCTGACTTAATCCTCTGGGCACCCTGAACTCCATCTGCAAAATTAGGATGATAATGGGCCCACCTCCTATTGTGAGGAAATGAGTTATTTCATACAAGACATTGAGAATAGTGCATGACACATGGACACTCTCAATATACACTGGTGGTTATTATTCACACACAGCTCACTGACTTCATTTGCTAATGGCACAGCTGTAAATTATTTGCACCCCTTGATTTAAAAGAAGGGTAAGGAAATCAAAAGGCATCAAATTTCTAGGTCTGTCTTTGTTGCCATCTCTCTCGGTAAGTCACTTATGGGTGGGTCTGTGGGCTTTGGTTTTCTTACCTGTGGAACAAAGGGGTTGGCCTAGATCATCAGCGCCAAAGCCTTTCAGCTTAAACGTCCCACTGTCGCTTCGTTGTATCATAGCCAGGATTGGAAAGAAAAAGGTCAGAGCCTACACACAAAGGCTCCACCTGGCTCTCTTCACAACAGACCCTGGACCTGCTGTGTGCTCCCAGGTGCACAGGAGAAAGGTAGGTCACGAGGAAAGGCAGTGAGGGTGCCAGAAAAATGTGCCCGCGTTCTCCATCTCTCTCTCTCTCTCTCACACACACACGCACACATGCATATGAGTGCTACACAACTTTCCTCCTTCCACATTGAGTGTCACAATTGTAGGAGCTGTGTCTGCTTTGTCTACCCTGCTCACCCAGAGGCCTGGCACAAGGCCTAGATGCAGGAGAGGTGGAGGGAACGGGGGCAGCTCACTTTCATAGCAATTTGCAAAGCTCCATCTTTCTGAGGGTCCAACAGCTTCAGGAGGGTTCCTAGGCCTCCTCGTTGTGACTCCCTTTCTGGGTCCACCCTGCGGTCCTGCAGCCCATCTTCTCTAGAAGAGCCTGAATTAGCCGCTAAGCATCCAGGCAAGCAGAAGGAACACCAGATGGGGATCCAGGAAACCATTTCTAGTCTTCAGACCACAATTTGCTGTCTGTGTGCTTAAGCTTTCTAGTTCTCGCCCATCCCCTCTGCCAGATGAGGATGATGTTGCGATTACTCCCTCCCCATGTCCCCTGAAAAATGTTAGGAATTTAGACTAGAAATCAAGTATTAAGAGTGTTTGTTTCTTCGTGAGAAAACTCCAAGGGGCATTTAATTTCTTTCATATACTTTTTCTGAATTCTCAGAATGTCTAACAATGGAAACATGTGTTTATAATAAGAAGCAATGCATGTTATTAAAATGTAAGACAATTCTAGTCCCCATGTTTGGAATATTGAGAATAATAATAATAAGAAGAAGTATCATTTTGAGCACTTTCTTCCTTTTATTTCTCAACCTAACTACACGTTCACACCTCAGAGAGACGGATCTTCTGCCATTTAGCCGGAAGAACCACTGTCTTACAAAGCATCAAATCTCCTGGAAAGTGACTGCAATAGAAGCCTTTGGAATGAGTTGGTTTTGTGAGGGCAATCAGGGATCTGTACCAGGCCTGTAGGTCCTCACCAGACTGCCCTAGCCAAGGCAAGAACAGAGTCTCCCCAATTCTGTCTATGGTTGGGACTTTGCAGCCAGTTTTCTGGAGATGGCAGTCTGGATTATTTTGAAGTTATGGATAAGTACAGAAGAACAAAATGAGTGCCCCATGCCTTGCCAAACAGGGAGGAAAGCCTTTATGAGGAGAGAGAATGCATCCTTTTTTTCCCCCTGTCCCCCTCCTTGTCTCTGTCTGTCCCTTCAGTTGCCATCACAAACTGGAAGCTGGCTTTCAGTCAGTGTGATAATGAACAGCTGGTTCTTGTTGGCAAACAGCAAGTTCTTCGCGGTGACTTCTAAAATCGCAAGCAAGAGCAATCACTGTCAGTGGCTATCCTCCCCACACTGACACCCACCGGTCACCAAGGCTCCAGAGGGAGCTGACACCAGCCATCAGGATCCTTTCATAGTGACATAAGGAAGAACACAACCTTACATGATAGCTAGGCATTCCCTTTCTTGTCCTACTTCTGGATATTTAGTGGCGATTGTGTGATTTATTTATCAGCAATGCAAACTGCAGTCCACCATTAAAGAATTCAGAAATATAACTAAAGCCCAAGAAGAGTGAGAACTCTTCTGTAATCCAGGGTCATTCAAGGGCTCACAGTGGTTGAGTAGTTACACTCTACAGCAGGGGTTCCCAACCTTTTTATACCCTAGGGCGCATTCTAAAATATCTGTAGGGTGGCGGGCACCAGCTATTTCTAAGGATATTTATTATTGAACAAGAATAAAAAATAATAAACAAAAATAATTTTAAAATAATAAATTTATTGTACAAAGTATATACACACAAAGAAACATATATACATAACGTAATACAAAGTAAATAAAAAACACACGTATAATAAAATCATTTAAAAAAACATAAAAGAAAACATAAAAAAAGACAATCTGTCAGTGTGATCTTTGGCATTGCATTTCATTGGCCAGTGCCTCGTAATTAGGAGAGTATGACGACAACCCTGTTAGCAAACAATTATTAAGATGCTCATCAGTAAGTCGAGATCTATATCATGATTTTATTAAATTCATGTTTGAAAACAAAGATTCGCATAAATATGTTGACCCAAAAAACAATTTGATGTTATATGCCGCTTTTTTAAAAAATGGGAAACTTTCTTTGTCGACTATGTTCCATAAGTCCTCTGATATTAAGGATTTTAGCAAAATATCGTTCTTAAGGTTCAAAATTTCTAACTCTAGTTCTGCTTTCCCCTGAACAAGGTCTGCAATACATGCGGCTAGCTCTATTACATTTATTTGGCAAGTAAAAGGATTGATACAGAAGGAGACAATTGGCTCGATATTTGTAAACTGCAGAAATCTCTCTTCAAACTGTTTTTGAAGCACTTGCAGGGTCTCAATAAATAATGACACGTTTAATTCATTGTTACCTAGCATTTTCCTCATATATGGGAAGTGCACGAGAGACTTGATATGCAGAT
>PVKE010007852.1:0-41982 GCA_004027555.1 Craseonycteris thonglongyai
GACCTGCTGCTGCTGGACCAGGCGCAGCTGCCTTCATCCATAGTTCAGATGTTGCTCATCTTGCAGGTGAGGCCCTGGTGGAAACAGGACCCCCAAGGTCAAGGGAAGGAAGGAAGGAGTCCTCCACCATGGGATGAGGTGGAAGGGACCCAAGGATCAAAGCACTGTAGCCCAGTTCTGCATCCTTTAGAATCATTTATGTTCGTTAGTTCATTTGTTTATTTGCTGTACACCCACTGCGCCCCTCTGAGGTCCCTGGAGCTGTACTTGGTGCTGGGATCCCAAAGGGGGCAGTGAGAGAAGCGTAGTCCTGTCACTCAGGAAGTGGACACTCTTCTCTCCTGTTCCGTCAGAGTCACAAGTTACAAGTAGCAACAAGAACCCATTACAACCTAGCTCAAGCCAGACCAGGAACTCACTGGGAGGTTCCTGGGGGGCAGATGGGCTTCCTAAAGGACAGCAACCAGAAGAGAGACTGTGTCAGGCCACAGAGCCACCGTCCTTTCTCCACTTATTGGTCACTAACTTATATCTGGTCTACCTTGGTTCTCTGGCTCCTTGCCTTTCCTGGCCCCGCCTGGTTTCTCTTGGACTTGGTCTCTCTCTCTCTCTCTCTCTATCTCTCTCTCTCTCTCTGTGTGTGTGTGTGTCTGTCTCTTTTTCAGCCTTGCATTCAGTGCTTTTGGTTTGTACCTGATCAACTGTGGCATCTAATAGCTCATGTGTCTCCACCAAGAGATGACCTCAGATGGTTACCTAGTCTCTTCTCATCCCAATTCTAAATCAACAATAGGATGATGAGCCAACACTTACTGGTTCCTGCCAGACACCAGATCAAATCAAATAATCTAAATACCATAGGATGAAGTGGGCACTGCTGTTAATCCCATTTTACAGATGAGGAAACTGAAAACCCAGGAAATTTCTGTGCTTGCCTGAGTTCCCTCAGGCAAGAGATAGTAAGATTCAGAACGATGTCTACTCAGGGGAAAGACTTTGATTGGCCCAGCTTGGACTTTGTGATGTCCCTCTGCCCAATCAGCTAGAATCAAGGAGTGTAAGCCTGGCCTCCTAATCCTATGGATGGAGGCACACAATTCTCAAGAAACAGTGCTGATGAGTTAGGGGCACTCCCCAAAGGAGGCTGTTACACATCCCCACATCTGTACCATGCTCGGGTCCTGCAGCATCGGCTCTGGGCCTGTCCTCGGGGGAGACCTTCCATCCTTCATTGGGCTGGCGGTGACCCTAGGCTGCCTGTCTGCAGGGATGGGACATCAGGCTGTGGCCTGATCTTTCCCACCCCCAGCTGCTGTTCTGTTCTGGTTCTGCAGTTAGACCCTCCTTCGGGGCATTCTCCCCGCTTCCTGAAACTGGAGTGGAGGGAGCGTTGCCTAATAGGATGAGCGTGGGTGTAATTGGCTGGAAAGCCAGGTCACATATTTTTAGGGCCGGGGGCAGGAGAAGGAAGGGGGTAGAAAAGTGTGTGCAGCGTGTCTGAGAAGCACAAGACAGAGCTGGATCCTGAATGAGGACTCTAGAAAGCGAGCTCTTCGGGAATCAGTGAGGGAGGTTAGGAAAGGACAGCGAGGCCTCCCTCCTCCCACTTCCATGTATCATACTTTAGCGGTGAGAGGCGATGCCTTTTTTGTTGTTGTTTGTTCTGTTTTTCTTTTTTTGGAAGGAGAATTGAGATGAAGGCTCTCACCTGTGGATGATGGACCAGAGGGCCTGTCTGGGTGCTAATACAAAAAAACCAAAAAAAGCATCTGCCGCGTTCTGACATTCTGGGCCTTGTGCCCGACAACCCAGGAACCATACAAGAAAGCTGTCATTTCTCCCCAGGAATCCCACCAGGAGCCCCCCAAAATGTTTAGACTGCTTTGCCCAGGAGAATCTTCCTTCATCTGCTCTGGCCCCTGCCCCAATTTTCTCTCTATGGGACAGCTTCTAATTCCTCAGTGGTCTTCAGTGATCTTAGGAAAACAAACCAAGTCTGTATCCTGGCCTCTGGCCCCTCCCACCTCCCCAGCCTCGTGTGGACCTCAGTGTCCCCACTGGTGGCAGGAAATACCATCACGCCTTCTCCCCATTGCCACCTGTGAACACCTGGCGGCCTTAGGTGAAGCACTGCACCATGGGTCTGAGGCCCACCCACATTTTCCCTGCATCTCCCCCTTTCCCAGCCCCAGCCTCCAAGTCTTCTGCACCGTAGCCCCCTCCTCAGCCTCCTTAGAGTTTCCGTAGGTTGCCCTCTTCCTCCTACTGCCCCAAGCACCCAACTGAGTGTGATGGAGCTGACAAGAATTCAAGTCCTCCTGCTTCTGTGGGAGTATCCATCCATCTCATCCAGGCATCTCCAGCCTGTAGGATTATTGGCTCATCCGGCTTTGTTGTTTTCCCGTCTTCCCCTGCAATCCCTGAATACTCCAGTGTGCAATGGAGAGACGTAAATATTAAGTGAAGGTGATTAAAAGCCTATTCCATTTTGAGACTTTGACTCTGCTCCCCTGCAGCTGCTCCACACAAGAGCGTGGCTCAGAATCCTCTCCAGTGATAAATCGAGTGCTCTAGGAAGGAATCTGCTGGTTTTCTAGAAAACCTTGCTTAGTTCCTGGCTCCTTCTCACATTTGACCATTGTGGTCATTGTTGCAGTGCTGTTTGCTCAGGGCTGGGCTCCGAGGACTCCAGTCACACTGGGCTTTGAATGGATTCTTCATCTTGGTGCTGGACATATACCTCCTTCCAGAATGACTTCTTCTTTCTTCTACTGCGCTGGACGTTGTCACATTCTGTCCCCCTTTCTCTTCTAGCCTGTGAATAAATGGCAGTAAAGTCTGATCAGAGCCAGACAGCCTAGGGTCCAGTCCTGGGTTTTTGCCACTTAACCCGCTGTGTTTTCGGGGGGAAGTTGCTTCAACTCTCTGGGTCTTCCGTTTCCTTCTCTGTAGCAGGGAGATGATATGTCACCTTCTTTGGGTTGTTGGGAGGCCTCTGTGCCTTGATACATGTCAAGTTCTTACGTAAAGTGCCTGCATGCTGAGAGTGAAACAGCCATTGGGACTGCAGGGGTGGGGTCCCTATGGTTGGGACCAGTCAGACTTCAATGTGGAGCTGGGATGGGGACAGTCCCATCTGCATGCATCGGTGGGGCCCATGGCAGAAGCACCATGGAACCTGCCATACACAGTTCTGGTCACGGTGACCCATGCCAAGTAGCTCGGGCTTCAGGCCTCCATTTTCTTCATTCTAGCTCCTAGGATAGTGTCTGCCCCCATAACAGCCCTGAACGTTATAGGAGGGCCAGCTGGCTGTGGCGACTTTGACTGACCTTTGCCTCTCTTGGATGTTCATTTCCAGAGTGTTCATGAGCCCACAGGCCCAAGTGAGGGTTATGTGCAGCTGGAGGAGCTGGTGAAGCAAGTGGTTTCTCCTTTCCTGGGCATCAGCGAGGACCGCGGTGTCTCAGGCCCCACGTACACCTTGGGTAAGGGCGCAGCTCTCGAGCTGCCAGGGGCTTCAGTGGCTACACTACCGGCTGCATTTCACTGAGCGTCGTTATGGGCCAAGCCTTTTGCTTCTGCTGCAGATGTGTGCAAATTTCTCCGTGTTAATTACTCACCTTTCCCGATGGCCTATATCTGGGCAACCCCCTCCCCACTCTGCCATTCCTCCCCAGGGACCCACACTGTGCCTCTATGGTGATGATTGTCCCACCCACATCTTTGATCAGTGGCTTTGATTATTTTCTTGTGGCCATGGTGCTTTTTTTTTTCTGTGTCTGATATTAGTAACTGCCTTAATGCACCATTTCCCTACTGGAGGGGAGAAACCGCCCATGGTAGATTTCCTTTTGAAAGCATAGGGAAATGTGAAGCCAACGTTTGATGTGTGTGTGGCCAGATGAGAGGGAGCTGCTACTCCCCGTCCTGTTCTGTAGGTACGGCAGGGCCTTCATACTAAGGAAACAGGCCCCTAGGTTTGGGGACAAATCCTGTTGGGCCCCTTTTTTCCGGTGGCTGTAAAGCTAGCATCAATGAGAGCCAGGCTGTGTACTAGTCATCCCGAAGAGTCTAGTGATGAATCAGATCTCTTCCTTCTCTCAGGGAGGCCTCTGTCTAGCTAGGAAAATCGCTTTGTTGTAAGGCTTACCATAAGAGATGTTCCTCAGTTACCCTCAAAATACAGGAATATTTTTGCTTGTTGTTCTGCCTCCGGCACCTTGGCGTGGCGCCTGGCATACTGGGGGCACTCCACAATGTATTTGTTGGATGGCAGACATCTGTACCCCAAAGCCAGGGTGACCAGTACCCACAGAGGGGTGTGGAGGTAGAAGGGAGTTCCTGAATGTAGATGCTTTTGCCCCCTCCCCCTGCTTGAGTGGAGTTGGAGCTGAGACTCAAAGCAAGAGGAGCAGCCTCCAGTGAGGTCCCCACCCCTTCCTGGGCCTCTGTACTGTAGCAAAAGGCGGGGCCGGCTGCAGTCTTCACGGGCCCCTTCATGTTTCTCAGGAGACATCAGCTTAACCACAGCCGCCACAAATCGGAGGGTGCTGGCCCCAGCTTGCTGCCTGCCAGGTCCAACCCCCTCCCTCTGTCCCTCCCTCTCACTCACTCATTCCACCCAGGAGCTGGAACAAGCCCGAGTAGAAATGACAGCTGAAGGAGCCAGCCTCCTGCCCTCCCTGTTGAGCCGGGCGCCAGGCAGCCGTGGGCTCCAGGCAGCCGCGGGCTCCCTGGAGCCCACCTCCCTGCTGGGGCTCTGCCCGCCTGCCCATCTCATCCAGCTGCACCGAGTGTGGGGTGGGTCGACCCGCACAAATCTAGGATGCCGGGCAGGTTAGCTGGGCCGTAGCAGAGCCAGGAACAGGGGTCTGTTTGGAAGCTTGTTCATGAGGACTTACTCTAAGAAGGGGTGCCTTCAGCTTTCCGGCTAACATAAGAATAATGCATACTTTCGTCAAATCATAAAGCAAAGGCCTGAAGTTTTATTCTTGTACCAAAGACAGTCTTTGCCTCTGGGTATGTTGTCTCAGTAGGGGCAGAGAAGGGAGGGAATGGCCCTCTTTGGATTCATTTTGTTGTTGTTTCAGCAAATGTGTACTGAGACCCTGTCCCAGGCACATTGTGAGGTGCTGCAGGTATACCCATGAACAAAACCGACCCGTCCCTGCTGTCTGGCACACACGGTCCAGTAAGGAAGTCACAAGCAATAGACAATGTCTCCTCAGTATACAAGTGCCTTGAATGGGGAACTACAGGAGCCCTGGGCCCTGTGACGGGGATTTCACCTAAACTGGGAAATCAAGGAAGGCTCCCTGGAGGAAGTGACATCTGTGAGGGTGCCTGAAGGATGCATATGAGTTAGCTGAGTCAACAGAAAAAACAGACTGTCCCAAAAGCTGCAGGAAGGATCTTGGGAGGGTTTTGGGGTGAGGGGAGTGATGAACAAGAGGGTGCAGCATTTGAGGAACTGAAAGAGTGTCAGAGTGGCCAAGCGGCAAGGGAAGCCCCAGACACAGACAACGTCCTGGGCACTGGGCTGGCTGGGCTGGATGCCACAGACTAGGGACCGTTGTTCCCTTGTCACAGGTGCAGGAAATGAGGATTGAGGTCACTCGGCTGTGGGAGCCAGGCTTCCAAAGCCCCAAGCTGTTGGTGCTTTACCAGCTGTCACACATGTTCCACCGTCACCCCTCCCCAACCCTGTCAACCCCCAGCAGACGATTGCTTTTACTGAGGGACAGCTGAGGAGAAGGCTCTGCCGTCTCATTCCTTAGCCCATGAGGTACCTGAGACCCAGCATTTCCCCTCAAACCTCTGGATGCTAACAGTCTAAAGTGGCTACAATGGTGTCCCTCCTCGTTGAGGATACACCTTTTCGAGCTGAGAGAGGGCCTCAGTCTTCCCCTTCGTGCAATGGAGATAATAACATTTATCCTGCCCGTGAGAGAGGGATATTGAGATGACTGAAGTAAAGACTAAGGAGATGTGTTGGATGTGAGAAACCCCTGCACCCACAGGAGGACTTTGCCGTGTCTCCTGGGGCCTGACTAGGGCTGGGCGTGGTCAAGGGCAGCTGGGACAATCACCTCAAAAGCCACCACTGACCAAATACCTGTCACATTCCAGGTGCTGACCATGCACTTGGCGTGTATTCATTTCAACCTTGCCTAGCCTGCTGGGTGTGGTTCTATGGTTACCTCAGTCTCAGGATCATCACGAACCATCCCCAGAGTCTCTCACAAGAGGGGTAGGTGGTCAGATATTCTAGGGAGCTCCTCACATGTTTGACGCCAGGACATGAGAAGTCTCACCCTGCCAGCCAGGCCAATGGGCTTGAGGAGGAAGCCTTTGCTCCCTGGCTGCACAAGGCGTGCTTCAGAGAGAAAAGGAGTCTGAGGCGTGGCAGAGTGAGTGTGTGCGTGTGTGTGCATCTCCTTCGGGCTGAGGAGGAAGATAATGAAATCTTAAATGGGCAGGTGCTTCCGAGCCCAGGCACACCTCCTACCTTTCTAGCTCCCAAGGCTTCCAAGCCTCTGCCTGCCCCAGTTGCTAACACCGGGCATGCTTGATTTCTCCCACACAAAAGCCCTGCACCCCCTCCACCTCTCCCCCTGGTTAGTCTGCTGCGGGGAGGGCCCTTTGCCTCAAGATACTATTAACTTCTCGAGACAAGTGGGTATTCACGGGCTTTCAGGTGCTGGAGCCCAGAGAGGGACGCCCACAATGGGCTTGGTGTGCAGGGGTCACAATGCCCACATTATGGCAGCCACTCTGGTGGGGCCACTCCACTGGTGAGGCTGGGAGATCAAAGACCTGGGAACAGAGTTCCCAACAAAGGGCCAGAGGATGGGCCTCGCCCAAGCTTTCTTCTCTCTGGAGGTTTGAAAAGAGCCGCTGTTGCTGGCTCCGCGCAGGGGGATGCATGCCAGAGCTCAGCGGGGTGCCTGGTGAGTAGCAGAGGGATGAAGGCTCCCCCCCTCGCCCCACCCCGTGTGAAAGGCAGGAGGACGCCTGGGGGAAGGTGCCCGCTGCGGGGCAGGACTCAGCAGGGAGGGCCCCTAGCAAGGGAGGGGCCAGTTTTTAGGCCCCAGGTGGTACCCGCAGCTTAATCACTCCCTTCCTTAATGGGAGATTTCCTTCTCTGAGTGGCAGGTCCCGGCCTTCCCTGGTGTGAAGAGAGGGGAGAAAACAAGCACCAACAGTGTGGGGAGCTGTGTGTCAGCTCCAGGCCCGGCATCCGGGTTAAGGCCTCCCAAGGGGGCCCAGCAGGGGCTGACTCTGGGGATCTACATGACGTACTGGTCTGGGGGTGGGCTCTGAAGTCCGGTGGGAGCTCAGCGAGGAAACATTTTGTGCCCAGGGGACTCAACACAGCCCAGCGGCCCCTGTGGTCTCAGCTCTGCCCACACCCAGTCTTGGGAACCAAAACATTCCTCCCAGAAAGCAGAAGGAAGAGCGGTAGTCCTCTCCCATGAGTCACCACAGGGAAGGCAGGGAACTGCAGGAGGAGGGGGCGGGGCAGCCACAGAAGGAGGCCTCGGAAACTACATGGCCCAGGCTTCAGCTGTGTGACCTGGAGTAAGTTACTTACCCTCTCTGAGCTGCAGAGGGCTAAACGCAGAGGAGGAACAAGCTGCCCTATCTCCAGGCAGAGCTGCGACCTGCTGTAGTGTGCCCCCCCCCCCCCCCCCGCTAGAGGTGGGCTGGCCTTTATGGAAGGGGTGCAGATGAGCCACTGTGCGTGCCTCCCCACCCCTCTCTTCTGGGACCCCAAACCACATGCTGGCCCTTGCCTTGCTGTGCAGCCATGGCCTGAGTGTTCGTCTGCCTCCCCTTTCAGGTGTGAGCACTTTGAGGGCAGGGAGCACATGGTTCTGCTTGGAACCCCAGCTCTAGCATAGACCTCTCTTCTTTTTTTTTCTTTTTTAATATATTTTTATATTTATTTATTTTTGAGAGAGAGAGTGAGAGAGAGAGAGAGAGAGAGAGAGAGAGAGAGAGAGAGAGAGAGAGAGAGAGAGAGAGATACAGAGACAGAGAGAGAACTGAACTGGGGGAGCTCCCAGTTCAGCATATGGTTCCGCACAGGCCGGGGCCGGGATTCGATCCTCGGTCCCCGGCGCTGCAAAGTGAGCGCTTAACCCACTGAGCCATCCCGGCTTCCCCATAGGCCTCTCTTCTGAGTGAGTGGAAGCGTGAAGGGCCTGTCTGGGTGTGTCCCGCCAGCCTCACTCAAAGTGCAGGTCCATCTGAAGTGACCCCTCTGCGTGACGTCTCCACTGAATCTCCAGCGTGCTCTGGCCTGTACCTCTGCCCTGACATTTGCCATGTCGGCCTGTTGGGACAGTTGTTTGTGGGTGGGCCTCCCCGGTTGTCTTGGGCTTGAGTCCTGGTTTCATCACTACCTATGTCCGTAAAGTTACTCAGCATCTTAAGTTCGGGTTCTTTTTCTACAGAATGGTCTGAAGAAGAGCATGTCTGACGCACCTTCTCTTTTTGATATAGTACCTAGGACATAGTACATGCTCAGTTAATGATTGCTCCTAAGACGCCTGCCCACTGCACCCACAAATGCATGCACTGGGCCCCAGCATCTGCAGCAGGCCTTATATCAGACCTCCGTTTCTCCCTCTCTCATCAGTGAGCACAGCGTTTCGCATGTTGTAGCTCAAGAAGTTTGTTGAAAGAGGGGGCAGGCGTCCTGGGGCCCCCTCACCTCCGGACTGCTCTAGCTCTCAGCAGCAGCCCTTCTAGACTCTCTTGTCAGTTTGCTGCCTGCTGAGCTCTCCGAGGACTTTGGACTCACAATCTGAGAGAGGTGGCCTGTGTCCAGGCACCTGAGACAGCTTTCCTGGTTCATTCTACTAGGATTAGGGCCCAGTGAAAACATCAAACAAATTCGCATTTCCTTTAGAGACACTGCATGTGTCTGCCACGCACATCTGCCCCTCTGTGTCGTGGGCTCAGCCTTTATTCTTGCTCTTTCCTCTTCCCGGACCTGCATGTAGTAAATGCTCATTGAACAGTGTAGCTTCATCTCCTGCCAGGCTGGTGGCAGAGTTCGGGCCACAGCACCATTCTCAAGGGCTTGCTTTTATCAGCCACGGGCCCAAAATGAATTGTTTTCAAGGGCATTTTTAAAGGATGGTTCTTTAATGGGGTCTCTGCCTCTTTGAACTCTTCCGGTGCTTGTGTTTTATAGCTATTGATTTTTGTGATCATAAAAGTAATACATGGTTATTGTAAAAATATGAGCACATTAAAGGAATGTGTGGCTGGGGGGGCACGAGCACCCACACTTCACAGAAAGCCTCAGCCACAGCCGGGCCTCGATGCTTCTGTCTGGGTTGCTCCTTGGCCTTTCGTCATTCTTTCTCATTGATTAGGAGTGGTTGACTCCCACTATTTCCTCCTCAATGACAGCCTTTGCTGGTTTTTCTTTTGCAGCCAGACGCCACTCCAGGGTCCGGCCCAAGGTCACGCTCGTGAACTATGCCTCCCCGGTGGCCACCATCAGCCGGCCACTGAATGAGGTGGCCCTGACCCCTCTGACGGAGCAAGAGGGGGAGGCCTACCTAGAGAAATGTGGCAGCGTCCGGCGGCACACCGTGGCCAACGCGCACTCAGACATCCAGCTGCTGGCTATGGCCACAATGATGCACTCAGGCCTAGGTGAGGAGCCGGGCAGTGAGGACACGTGCCCGCTCCTGCCCTCCGGCTTCTCCCCGCCCCACCGGCAGTGCTCCAGTGAGCCCAACATCCCCGACAGCCCCGATGCGCTGGAGCAGGGCGCAGGGGACAGCCCGGAAGACGCGGAGCTGAACTGTGCCTCCCTCAGCTGAATGCCCACCTCGGGGGCTTTCCAGCTCTTGTCTAGCAACCAGGATGAGGGTGACTCCAGCCTATGGATCCCCAAGAGGCTCCTCCTGTGGGCAATGCTGTCTTTTCGAATCCAGGCTGAGGGGAAATCCCTGTTGTAAACCTCTCCATTTTTGTGACCCCGACCACCTCTTCGCGTCCACACAGACCCAGTTGCCTAATGTTCACTTTCCAACTCCCAGCCTTGCCTGCCTGACTCGGATCCTCATCTCTGGGGCTTTTCCCTCTCCGATATCAGATGGTCTGATGCTCCCAACAATATGCGCCCATGCCCGGTCATTACCACAGCAGGATGTTGTTTGAGCTACGCCCAGAGCCAGCATGGATGTGTTGGCTTTTGGAATTCCCCCTTTAGGTCTGGTGATGCAGAGGCTGATGGGTGAAAGGATACCTCTCCTCCCGTAGTACGTGTAGTGAAAGTAGACTGCAGCCCCTACCAAGCAGGATTCTGGGCAAGTGTCTTCCTTATTCTAGTTTCAGAATTACTGGGTAAGAGTTGCCACATTGATGGGTGAGAGACCATCTTCACCTGTATCCAGATGTACCTGCTGCCTTTGGCTTCTGGCCCAGGAGGGCCACAAGGATGGAGAAACCCAGTCTTTGATTAAGCCTGAGTGTTTCCTCCCAAGCTCAAGGAACTAACCTCCCCAAGGGAGTAGCTAGTGCTTCTCCTCTGAGAAACTGACCGTTTCCTGTTGAGGGTTGAGTGGCTGATACCAACCACCGAGTCTGTTCCTGGATTTGACTTGAATTTTTTTTAATGTACATCATTTCAAAAATAAGTTTAGCAAATATTTGCACCTAGGATCTTGCATTTCTCCTTTCCAGTGGGGTTTACTTTCATACTAAGAAAATAAGCAAACCCTCTAGAAAAGGAGATTAAAAGTGGTTCAGGGTGAAAGGGAGCCGTGGTGGGCAGGGGTCCTAGGCTGCAGTGCTCTGGAAGCCGCTGGATTTGCACCCAGAACGGCCTGTGTTTGTGAGTGTCGTGGTTTAGAAGAGAGGCCACAGGGAGGGCGGGAGGCTCATCTTGCCTCATGAGCAGAGGGTTAAAATAGCAAATGGACTTTACAGTGGCGGGGGGATGTGTTCAGGACTGTTTGGAGAGATAGATGTGCATTCCCTGTGATTAAAGGAAGTACACAGAAGGGCCTGGAACTTTCAACACGTGAGCCTCAAAACGCTATTGGGGGCCACAGGCTTCGGTACTGTGCTGTCTCCTTAACACTGTTCTGTCCATGTTTGCGCTTTTTATCCACCCTGAACCCTTGGTCTCCTCTGTGTATTTGCCTGTTGGCCCCACTTGTAACAGCTCCCTGGACCCTTCTGGCACCTTCTAGGTATCCCGTCATCTCTGGAAACGATGGAACTTGGAGACTTGAGCCAGTTTAGCTTCCAGTGTGGCAGGAGGTGGCTGGGAGAAGATAAAGACAGTTTATGCTGCCACAGGGGGACGAGACCTAAGCTCACCTAAGCTTCGACAGCATGTCCCTTCTGGGTGAAGAAATAAAACAGAAGTCATGCTTTTGATGGCCTATCATTTGGAAATTGTGTTGAACAAGTTGTTTTATGTTCATTCTTCTAAGAGAGTGATGGATGTCCAAAGGGGATCTGAGAATTTCAAACAGAAATAATCTCGGCGTATGTGTTGGATAAAGTCCACACATTGACTAACATGCATTAGCAAATGGAACCTCATGATTTATTTAATTGATGGCTTCTGTCCTTTAGTACACTTAGCCCCTGGGACTAGTATTTATTGATCTGAGCAAAGTAATTAATCATGCTTGGGTTTTTGTTCTTTAGTTTACAACATTAACAATACATGTTTTCAAATGCCTTGTCCAGATACGAAATGCCCCGATGCGGAGAGCAGTCATCCGCTAAATTCGTGAGCTCTTAGGTTGAGAATAGGGGCGACGGTCCAGACCCAGTGATCTTAGTTTGCTGATGACTATTAGCCAGTTTACAACTTCACCTTTGATACTCACACCAGATATCTATACAGTAAATATTTCAGACTGTACCTATTAAAGTTGTGTTGATGTGTCTTGGCATTTTAGCCATTAGAGCTATTGCAAGAGTGACAGCAGTTGTGTTTTTAACCATGGTTACTTCCCTTTGGGAGATGAAGATTCATTTTTCTGTTATTTAAGCTGGGATCTTTCTGGGGCTGAGGTTTCAATGACAAGAAGTGATCACAACGCCAACTGTGAGTGAATTCACAAACCAAAACCTTTCATGTTGTCTGCCTCCAAAACGGATTCAATAAACGTCGTTTTGTCCGTGTGACCTGCCCTGGTCCCATGCTGTGTGCTTGATTGAGTGGGCGAACATGGCAGTGCAGTCTTCACATGTCTTGCCCTCATCGCCCTGTGCCTGCTTTCTCTACCTCCCCATTCCTTTTCCTGCAGCCTCTGATTTTAAGGTTAGGCGGCGGCTTTACCTCAGCCAGTCTCCCTTGGCTTTGTCTGCCCTCCTTGTCTGGACTGACAAGTCATTTCCTGGAGAACGGCCTGTTGCAGAGCTGCGAAAACTCCGAACAAAGTGTGAGAAGGATAGGCCTTTTCTAAAACGAGCTTGGTCCTTCCCTGGAGTGTTTGAGCTTACAGGGAACACATAGAACATGTACCATGATCCCTCATGGGCTGATGCCTCATATCCCCTCAGGTTCCAGTTAGCAGAAAGAATTTACAATATTTTACCCGTGGTGTATGTTTTCCTAGTAGGGCTAGAGCAGCGTAAGCCTCTGACCCGTGAAGAGCATTTGAAGAGGCGTGACTTGAACTGATGGAAGATTCTGGAGGATGTGAAAGAGTGTACAGTTTTGTGCAGTAACTGGAAAATAGCCGCTGAGTACCCTGACTCAGTAGGTTTCATGTCACTGATAAGCTGCCCTATTCACTCATCCATCCATCTGCTCATCTACCTGTCACGTATTTGTGGGGCTGCCACTGTGTACAGGCATCTTTGTTGGTGCTGGGGACACAGTGATGGACAGGTCACCAAGGCGCTTGCAATCTAATGGCGGGAGATCGGCAGTGAGGTCGACACAGGCCTTTCAGATGATGAACAACACTGGACGATATTGTATAAAGTGGCAAAATGCAGTGGCTAGAGGGTGACCCTAGGTAAGGTGGCTAGAGAAGGTCTCTACTATTGACTTGAGCTGAGACCTGCATGCTAAGGTGCCAGCCTTACAATCTACTTTCATTCCTGACCCTGAACATAACAAAAGACCTCAAGTAAGTAGCTTAAGACAACACACCTTTATTAGTTCACAGTGCTGCAGGCTGAAAGTCGGCAGGGCTGCGGTCCTTTCTGGAGGCTTTTAAGGGAGGATCCACTTCCTTGCCTTGGCCAGCTTCCAGAGGCCGCCATGTTCCTTGGCCTCTGGCCGTCTTTCTCCCTCTTCAGAGCCTGCAACGGTGGGCCGAATCCTCACTTTGTATCACGCCAACCTCTTGTCTGCCTCCTCTTCTACTTTTAGGAAGCCTTGTGATTTTATCGTGCCCACTGGGAGAATCCGGGAGAATCTTCATCTCAGAGTTTTTGTGGGCACTGTACCCTCTGCTGATGTTTCTCTCAATAGGAGAAAGGCCAGCCACATGGTGTGTTGGGGACCCCGGGAAGATGAGATGGCATTGGGTGGTGTGTGCGATCTGTGTCCATGGTAGACTATCTGGCCTGGCCCGAGGCCTTGGAGCCAGACCCCTACCCACCACGGCCCAAACTCCCTCAGTGACTATGGCTCTGGAGTCCCTGGCCCAAGTCACTCTTATTTAACACCTCATATACCTCCCAGGCTCCCATCACCCCCGTCTGGACTTCTATACCTCAGTACCTCCTGAATTTGTCTGCAAACTCCATCTTTCCCTATGGATGTTCCCAGCAAATTTTCCTGCTTAAAACTTGTCTTCCAATAAAATCTGCATTCTTGAACTTGGCCTCAAGGTCCTGCCCAAGCTGACCACTACCTCTCTGCCTTTCCAGCCTCCTTGGCTGTTCTCTGACCACTATCCAGGAAACTGCCTTCTGCCTGCACACCCTGCCCCCTTGCTCCTGTGGCTCAGTCTCCCTCTTCTCCAGGTAGAAGAACCACTTCTGCCTCTAACATTCTCAGCTGCTGCTCCAGGGAGGTGAGGCTGCATAAGGTGTCTCTTTGCACCCTGGGGCCTAGCAAGACGGAAAGTTCAAGTTGTGGGCATTGAACACATTAATGGGATGGTAGTAATTCTGATCTCTCCGCCTTCCCTCCCAGGTATTTATAGAAAGGACCTTTACCCCCTTTCCTTTCTCCTTAGGCAGGAACCTTCCCCATGCTGTTTTCTGAGTATATTCCTACTAGGACTATGTGGCCAGGTGACCCTGTGAGCCTAGGTGGGAACCAGCCTGAGCCCTTTTGTAGCCCCTCCCCTTCCTGCTAAAGCCAGTCCTTGCTGCTTTGCTCCTGAGGCTGTCACCTGTGTCAGGCCTGTGCCCTTTCTGTCCCGCTGAGAAATTTCTTTGGGGCTTGGAGCATGTGTCTGAGAGAGAGAAAGAGAGAGAGAGACAGAGAGACAGAGAGACAGAGAGTGTGAGCCCCTGTTGTTTGTAGCAGGGCCATCTCTTTGAAGAAACCCTCCTGGCAGGAAGTAAGGACTCGTGTCCGGGCCAGTGTGCTTAGGCAAGAACCTCCTTGCCTTACTGGCCCCTTTACTCAGGATCCAGCACAAAGCTGACTCCAATTTGGCTGCTCTGATATGACAAGCACTGGGGGGATGATGCTCACAACAGCCTTCTAAGGCAGGTATCACCCCATTTTGCAGATGGGAAAACTGAGGCCTGGATTCTTTAAGTAATGGAGCTGAGACTCAACTCCCAGATTCTTTTGCTCCAAGTCCTGTGGTCATTCCTCTCAGTTCCATGAGGCATTCTTCTGGCTTGATAGAAAACAAGGAAGCAGAACAGATAAGCCTGGGGCATAATTTTATCAGCCTGCTAGGAGGTGAGATGGTTTCAGGGTTTCCAGAAAAGCCAAAGGAACAAAGCTGCCTCTCTTATTCTTCTCCAGCCATTTCTAGAAAACCTCATGAGGAAGCGAGGGTAGGTGGGGGGCACCCTTGTTCTAGGCAGCAGATTATTTATGTAGAAAAGACTTCAGTGGTTTTTATTTTCCTTTCAAAATTAGAAAGTTGAAATCTGGCTTTAAAAGGTAATACTTCAGTAAGTTAAAAAGTTAAAGAATCATTTAAAATATAATACAATTAATAATCTTTAGGAGCAACATTCAATTTAAGATACAAATTGGAAAACCTTTTTTAGGCCTTTAAGGTTCAGATTATCAATTACATTATTCGATTGATAAGTCTAGCTGATTTTAGCAATACCTTTGGAGGAAACTTTGAATAATGCCTGGTCTTATTCACAAATTCAGCACTTCAAACACTTTTAAATGCATTTCTAAATGTAATATATTTATTTCATTTTTTAAGTACTTCAGGTTTTTCTGACATCATGCAAAATCTTCCTAAATCCTAAATTCTTATAGAAACTAATTAATTAAGCTTATACATAAAGGAAACTTTAAATATTCCTGTACTCCAAACTTAGATGTCACCACACACACACACACACACACACACACACACACACACACACGTCTGAATTAATTATTCAACTATACATTTTAAATTGTAGTATAAAACTGTAAATGTCATAGGCCTTATTGTCTTAAATATCACAGGTCTAAAGTACCAGATGTGCATAGATCCCTTTCTATCACAGAAATATTAGTGCTGTAGTTTTACTTCTTTTAAATCTTTTTACACTTAAGCCTAATCTCAGCTTGTGGGTTGTGAAGCAGTTGTCTCCCAGCTCTGCTTTTCCTACATTTTGGGGTGCTGACCATGGGATTCCCCATACTACCATACATTTCTGCTTTGTTAGCTCTACCCGGGGTGGGGGTGGGGGCGCTAGAGAGAACCTGGAGGCTGGTGGAGTGAGAAGGGACAGGCCTTTGTCAGCATCACCTGGCAGGGACTGCTGGGCCCAAGACTCCAGGTTACCGTAATCCTATTTTACACATTTCATTCTGAAGGCCACATTCTTCAGAGATGGGGTTTTGCTGCCCCCTACTGCCACATGGCTCTTAAACCATGGTTCAGAGCCATGGGTTGGCTCTGTTCATGCCTGTCTTCCTGCTTTGAGTTGTGTAGGAAGGAGTCCAATGACAGAGTGGTCCAGCTCTAGGCAGGAACAGGCACTACAGGTGTACTTATAATTTGCATGTTGTATGGAACTATTGTTAAGTACAGAGTGTGGGGAAATTTCACGTTTTGATGGAACACTATGCTTTGTCTCAAGAGCACACCCTTCAGGGCTATCAGATCCTGGTTCTAAACAAGCTTTTTTATAGTTCTGTTCTGTAGGTGACCGAGGGCAAGGGGAAACAATTTGCTTCTAGACTTCTTGACTTCTCTTCCCTACCAAGGAAGAAGCTAACTTTGGCTTCCATTTGGACATTTGTTTAAATACTCCCGGTCTGTGTGTCTGTTTTTTGGATTCTCCTTTGAATGGGCTATAACATCTCTCTAGTTCCTTCGGTAAGAGTTAATAAAATCTTTAGCACATGCTCACATAATCTCTGTATAAGAACCATAATTTGACTCTTAAAAAAAAAGATCCTTTAACAAAGGCCAGGATCATATTAAACATTCCCGATTCCAATCTGAGCTATGGAAGGGCTGGTTGAAAACTCATAGTCTAATTCAAAAGACATTCCATGTTGCCAGTGATTCTAAGATTGTAAGAAATCCGCTCCTCTTCTCCCCACCTCTCCCCCGACTTTATTCAAACAGGTAGCAACTATCTCATTGCTTCAGGGAAGGAATAGTGGCAAAAACAAAACAAAACAAAGCAAAACAAGAAGCCAAAGGAGTTTGCAAACCTTTCTGGATTTTGTTTTCCCAAAGCTTCAGTTCACAGAAGAATGTAGAGGACCATGGCGAGGGACAAGCCGCAGGTCTTGGAGAAACAGAGAGGAGATGGGGCTTTTCCCCCGTAAAACACAGATTACCTGAGGCTGAGAGAAGAACAGAGGCAGGAGCATCAGGACCAGAAAATATGCAAATGCATCAGCCGTGGTCAAGCCAGTGCTTCATGAGCCTCTCTTTTCAGCTGAGTCAGTATACATATTATTACATATTTATTATCCTCTATCACCTATCTAATCTATCTGTATCTATCAAATACCTAATTTACTGTAGGTAGTAAGCAAAAAAAAATAAAAAATTACAAAAGCACTGAACCTAAAGGCATAAACTCAAATGCAGCTTCATTAGCCTAGCTGTATTCAGAAAACCTTTCTTTCCTTTTCTTAACAATGGCTCCAAAGGAATATCAGATTCGGTTTCAAATACTTTCAAGCTCCTAACTGTTCTAAAGGGAATGATGAGTTACTATCTTTAAGCACTTTTTGTTTTCATTAAGAGTACCTTTTTGGTAAAGATGAGCGTGCAGTATACAGGCCAAGAGAATATGAACAACAAACAGGGTTAGGCATGTCAGCTGGGCATTTGTTTCTTCTAATTAATATTCAATAAGGTGTTATTCAAGGAACACTGCTTTGGTCAGATCCTTGCAACCACTTCTAAGATGTGACCTAAAAACTTCTTTGTTCCTCCATGAAATAAACGTGATCTACATTCATAACCTAGGTTTAGAAAGAACAGGTTGCAGTTATCTACTGAATGGAGTAGAGACCCTGCAATTCCACTGGATGGAACTGATAGAGACCTTGGGGCCAGGCTGCCTGCAGGCAGGACCACACTTGTCTTCTGTGTTGTGTGTGGTGTGTGTGTGTGTGTGTGTGGGGGGGGGCAGAGCCTTGGGTGGACTAGTGGAGGATGTGTTGTAATACATCTGGACAATTAACCCCCTCCCCCCATAAAACCCGCTCTTAAACTGAACGCTGATTTTCAGTCTTTCTGTGATTAGTGTCTCCTTCCAAATTGCATTCATTCCCTCTCACAAAACATTATTTTTAGAGTCCAGACGGCTTAGAAAAGCCATTCACAAATTCTGTGGTATAGTTAAAATTCTAACCAACCGCAGGCTCTGACCATTGCACGTGCTTGCTTTGATTTTTCAAGTCAGCTTTCATTCCACAGTTTATAAAATTATAAGAGGCTCCCTGGATTCATAAAGTGTCTTTCCTAACAGATCCAAGCATTAATAAATGTTACCTATTACTTAATATCTTAGTTTCAAATTCTAGTCCCCATTTTACAGGTAAATGGACACAAACAGAAAAAGAACTGATTTGCCATGCTCACGCAGGAGTAAAAGCTAAGTCTCAGAGTTGCTAATTTAGTGGTTTACGTGCTAGATGATACTGCCTCTACAGCTCTCTAGGGACACAATTCTGCAACCCTGTATAAGCAAAATGGACCCTAAATTACATTCTTACCAGAGAAATTAACTGAATAGTTTGTCATGTGTGAAAATGACATTAGAATATTTTGAACAATTGATCAAGGACTTTCAAATAAATCCATTATAAAAAACATCCCTTCAGGCAAAATAAATAAGATTAAATTTCAACATAACAGACTGACAAATTTGCAACTAGCTTAAAGGTGAGGACTATAATTCCAGCTACAACACATCCATCGCAAGTTTCCCCAAAGGGTTTAAGACAACTCCATTAAAACTGTTCAATTACCTTAGCAGTGAGATTTTAAAAGAGAAACGAAGCTTGAAGAAGTCATATTAAAAGTAACGTCTATTGAGTGACAAGGCAAATGTAACAAAACTTTATTTGCTGATTCTATCTAGGTGGTGGGTATTCTCTGTACAATTCTTTCAATATTTCTGTAAGTATGAAAAATTTCTTAGTGAAGTGTTGGGGGGCAGGGGGGGTGGTGGTGGAGCAAAATAAGTTACATCTATGCTTTATCACCTAAAACTTGCATGACAAATGAACTACCAGAAATGGGTCGGTTTCAACCAGTATTCTCATTCAAGGTTCATTATTAAGTAGTGGAGTATGTGCTATGTGCCAGGCATTGTGGGTTTCAGCCATGAACAGTTACATTCTCCTGAGCACCAGAGTAGAAGAGAACTTAGTATAAGATGAGTGTCTAGGACCACTGAGAGCATTTCCTCCTTGGAATATGAGAATCAATGAGCCCTTCTTTCCATCGGCACTCTGGCTTTTCACTGAAAAATCTACCTGGAAGAATGTAGGGGTCAATGCAGTCAGCCAGCAGAAGCAAGGAAGGGGAAGTTCTCCTTAGAGAAAAGGGCTCAGAAGCAGTGTGACAGCGACACATTGGTGACTTTCTGGGAAACCACACAGCACCTAGGCGTATATTCAAAGGCTCACACTTTGAGAGAGAACTCCCTCCTTCCCTCCAGCCTATCCTAAAGGTTGGGCTAGTGCCCTGCTGAGAAGGCACTCTGAGAGAGAAAGAGCACCCCATCTCCTCATTCCCCAAAATGTTTTCTCCATCTAGAATTACTTTTCAGTATTTTATAAGAAGCTGAATGTTTAGGGAAGAAAAAGCTCTGGAACATTAAAGGCTTAGGTGACATTTAGCAAAACTAGACATCTCCTTGCAAGTGTCTGTCTTTGACTAAAAGTGATGGCTGTCATTGAAGGTTACAATTTGCAGAGACCCATCTCGTTCGATTTTATTGGATCATCTCTCTGGACCCTGGGAATCGGGAAGTGCCAACTCCATTCTCTAATCACAATGACAGTCAACTATGAAACATAACAACAGCTTATCATGTGAACCTGAGAATTAAAAAAAAAAATGTATTTCAAAAGAAAAATACAAATGATGAAGTCATTTGATCTCAACTTTTTTCCAGATCAAATCATGTTGTCTCAAATGGCAGCATCTTATGGCTGAGTAATATTCCATTGTGTAAAATGTACCACATCTTCTTTATCCAGTCAGCTATCAAAGGACATCTTGGTTGTTCCCATGTCTTGGCCACTGTGAAGAATGCTTCAATGAATATAGGGCTACATATATCATTATGGATGTTTTCAGATTTTTGGGGGGGTAGATTGCCAGAAGAGAGTTTGCTGGATTGTATGGCAATTCTATTCTTAATTTTTTGAGGAACCTCCATACTGCGGGATATAAAATTGAAACAATAAACAAGACAAATAAATAAAAACTTATAAGACACATGTAACAGTTTAGTGGTTAACAGAGGAGGGGAGTGCTAGAAGAGGAAAAAGGGGGTCAAATGTATGATGATAGAAGGATTGACTATGAGTGGTGAGCACACAATACAACATATAAATGATGTATTATAGAAATGTAGACTTGAAACCTATATTTTACTAACCAATGTCACCCCAATAAATTTAATAAAAATTAAAAAATATATAAATGACTGTTTATTGTCTCTTTTTTCATTTCCTTAAGGCATTGCACTGCTTAGGACCCATGGAACTAAACTTAAACAAAAATACCTAATGGTATGTTATATAAAACAATGAATAGTATTTAACTGAGGCAAGCCAAGAAAAAGAGTAGCAGTACTTGAATAAAGGAAAAGTACTTCAAAGTCACAACCCTCCCTAATAACTACAAATATTTTCTGGTCACCAGTGACTAGAGGATTCCTTGGATAAAGGATAAGCAACTGCTCCTCTTTAAGGAGAGTGTATCCTAATTGCACACATAATTCAGAAACATGCTCTTAGGATCTGAGAATTACTAGCATGAGTAATGGAGGACAATGCTATCATTTTATACCCGCCACATAACTAATTGCCAGAGATCATTCAACATCTCTAGATTAGTCATTAGGGGGAAAAAACTCACCTTCCGTTCTACTTCACTTTCTTCCCTTCTATTTCTATTTTTATTCCCCCAAATAAAAGTTGAATCATCATATAGTAGAGCCATTAACTGTTAATACTTCAGCAGCCAAAGGACAGTAAAAAATTACCAAACTACACATCAAAACCGATTTGTTTTGCGATAACAAAATGTATGACTTGAGGCCAGTTTCATCCAACATTAGGCTGGACATCTCTGGGAAACAAGGAAACTACTTTTACTTTGGCTATGTCCAAGAATGATGGCAAACAATAAACGTTAAGGGGTTGCTTAATATAAAAACATGAACCAAATACTTGTAGGCCAACTGGGTGAAAGTACTTGTAGTGTGTCTCAGACAGCGGGGCAGGAGATTTGAAAAACGGAAGATGCCAGCCTTTTAAAAGGGAAGACTTGATTCTGAGTTGAAGTCTTAACAGTCTTGTACGTTTCTATGTGGAGGGACAGTCTGACCATTACATTTGATCTACATTCAGAGTGAATGACAAGTATAAAACACACGACTGGTTTATTACAAAATCCCAAATGTCAGGGGTTAAAAAAATTGCTTATTAAAATTAAGATAAAGCTCAGCTAGTAAACTGAAGTAAAATATGTCAGCAAAAAATAAGTTAAAGCGGTTTTCTACTAGCATAATCCTTTTATAAGTATTGTTGACATGCTACTGGTTAGAGCTTAATTTCTTACAACAGAATTTTATGGTTGGAACGGACTTTGGAAACTAAAATAAAGAATCCAGTTCTTTATTTTACAGATGAAAAACCAGAAGCTAGAAATTGAAGGAAAAAAAAACCAACCCAACCCCAAACCTGTTATTGTTTGTATTAAAAGTCCTGAGTAGAACAAAATAACCAAAGCAGGAAATGACTCCTCAGTACCTAATGCACAGCCAGGCTTTTAATAGAAATTTGACCAAACCAGGAAGTTTTTAAATATCATTTCCTTTTTTGGTGGGGTTGAGTGTTTTGTGGAAGCATTTAAATTGTTTTGTTTTTTTTCCTGATAAAAGTACACGTTTATTACAGAAAATGTAAAACATAAAAGAAAGCACGTAGAAAATAGGTCATCAAAATTACTTTAGTATATTTCCTTCAGGCTTTTCCTATGTAACAAAAATAAATACAGTTTACTCCAGAATACCGTTTCACCAATAGAACTCAATGATCATTTATCCACTGAAAAACAATCACATGAATAAGCAGTGCAAGACCAGCGGCGGCACAGGGTTCCCTACCTAGAGGCCAGTGCTGCGATGACCCTGAGGAGCTAGTTGGAAAGCATAGTAGCCAAGGGACACCAACTACCAGGAAGCAAACCGCCACTTAGTCAGTGATCAGGGCATAGACAGCGGAAATGGGGCGCAGGATCTCCGCGTGACCTTTATTTTCATTTTATAACATAAACCCACCAGAACGGCAGAGCGGGGGCCTAAACCTGGGGTGGGGAGAAAGGGCAGAGAGAAAAGCAAAGGGAAGGGCCATCTCCCTGGAACCCAAACCATTCTTCTCCAGTGTCTCGGTTTCCTCTTGATATGAAGGCTGATCTTCCACACTGATCAGCGGGCTCTGATGTGGCCTCTCTGGAGGTAACAGTACCATTTCTCATGACCAGACAACTTTAAACAAGCTTGTGTAAAGAGTGCAGTATATGGGTCCTCTTTGATTCTTCATTAAGAGCCCATCCTAGCTGTGGGACACCCTGAGAGTTACATTTCGCCACGCTTAATATCTACAGACCTTTACCAAATATACAGTGGCACAACCATCATCTCTCCCTATTAGGAACATTTAGCCACCTCAACACATACCACGTATGGATTATTGGACTGAAGCAACCTGCTTATCAAGGTAAGTCCTGATGACTCCCAACCTTAGTTCGGTGACCTCTCAGGTACCACCAGTGACCTCCTAACTATTAAGAAACTCTGCTATTAGGAAACCAATTTTGTTCCACTTAATTGAATTAAACCAGAGGGCATTCAAGAGCTGAATATTTCTGGCTCAAATGGCTTTTGTCACCACCAATATGCCACCTTAGCTGACTGGTGGAGTCATTTAAAATTTTTATGTTGGCAAATCTATACGTGCAGCTCCTTGTCCTACAAGCATGGAGCGTCAGAACACCTGAGCAGGACTGTGGAATTCACTCTGCGTCGACTAGACAAAAAAGGATTTTCAGTGTAACACTGCCATCTATACAGTTCTCCACATTCTAAACTCTGGAGAAGATGCTACTTTGTAGCCAAAGAAATATGTAAGGTAGAATGAAACACGTAAACAAGAATTCAACAGACTACATGTTCACAAGGTTATGTATAAAGTTATATTTAGGGTTTAAACCAGTCTTTAAATATCCTTAGTATCACCCTGGGGTAAGGGAAATGGGGTGAATGAGAACTTAAACTTTCCAAGGATGAAGGTTCATATCCTTAGAAATCCATCAGAGGTCAAATAAAATGAGAACTCAACTCCAGAGTAGTAAGTCTTCTTGCTGGCACCAGCATGAGGTGGTAGTGACTCTCAAATTTAATATATTACATATAATAATATAAAAATAAGCTGAAGTTTTAAGGAATGTCCATTATTATTGAAAGGGTCGAGCGTCACTACTTTAACCCTGGGCTTCTGACAACAGAACACTCTGGAGCAAAAGTCCATGAAAGTACAACAAAGAGGTATCCAACTGAACTGACAAATATCAATAGCTGCTGCAATATGCCACAGACGTTTCATTTGTATGAAAAAGCATAGAACATGCAGATTCCCAAGGAAAAACTGCTTCAGGTATGTGTCATAGGAAAAAGTGGCAAGTGATCCCTAACCACATTCCCAGGTGGGCATTCTTACCTCTTTCCCACTGCCTATTTTTTTTTGTTTTTTTTTTGGTCTATGTTATTATTGAGGTCAGGGCAAGGAAAGGCACTGTTTTCTCCAGGTGGGCTTCTTTTTTTTTTTTTAAACAAATGAGGGGATGCTATACCCCTGCATCAGTACTCCGTGGCTGAAAACCCTCCCTCCGAAGGCTACCCATGTCAAAGCGGGTAGTGACCTCACAGCGTACTAATAAAGTATCATCCTTAACAAAGGTTCTTTGTTTTAGGGCTTCCAGATGCATAAAAGTCACATAGCCAAAACCTTTCGGGTTTCGTGGGATTGTGGGTCTCTGGAAGGCAAGCAGCTCTGGTTTGGCATCCATTATTTCCTCATGGTTTTGCCTTACAGGTGCTTCCGATTGATCAAGAATTGTAAGGCGTATTGTACCCTGGAAGGGCCAAGGGAGGTGGCTGTCATACTCTCCTTGCATTGTGTGGACAAAGAGGGATATATAGTTTGCACAGCGCTGAGCAGTTGGTAACTGAAGGTGCAGCCGCATGCACAGCTTATATCCGGGTTTGCCTGTGTAGAATCCCGGGCTATGAATGACAACCGGTTTCTCCTCTTCTTGACATTTCAAGTGCATCCCAAAGTTACCAATCTTCCAGATGTAAATCCCATTGCACTGCTGCGCTTCTATTTCAGCAACTTTGTCCTCAAGGGTTCGAATGGTTCGTTTGAGTTCATTTACATACATGCTCTGAGTTTCCATTTTCGCAGTCAGCTCCCGGATTTGATGGTCTTGCCTTACAAGGCGACCCTCTAACTGTTGAATGGTTTCATGGAAATTCTGGACCTCTGGGTGACACCCAGAGGAGACCCGGGACAGAGAGGCAGAATCGTACGGCAGCATCTCACGTGGAGGCATGGGAGCTAAAGTAAGGTTTAAACTCTGAACAGCCTGGGCCAACATCCTCATGTGTGACTGGGTGTTCTCTTGTAGGTGCCGTGCCAAGTGAATCCGCTGCATCTAAAAACCAAGCACACGACTCAGGTTGGGAACAAATGCTGTGAGAAATAGGAAAGGACCTCGCCAAGACAGGTAAAGGTTTTTAAGAGATGTCACTACTTTCCTCAATCCCCTACAACCTTCTTTGTCTCCAGATTCTTGAGATGATCCTGCCTCTTAATTCACTGAAAAACTAAGGCTACCTGCTAAGTACTATCCCATCTTTCACTCAGATAAACCTCCCTCCCACCAATAAAAGTATAAGGATCCATCCCATCCAATCCCCATCCTCTTCTGACTCGGCAGTTACTGTCTTCTTGTCCAAGACCAATGCCTCACCTGGGCTCTAGATGGCACCTGCCCCTTTTCAACACCCCCCAGATTTAACTCAGTTATCCCCTTTCTCCTTTATCTTCAAACATTCTCTCCCCACTAACCCATTCCTCAGAATATAATTATTAAAGTCTTCCCATTAAAAAAAAAAAAAAGGCAACATCTCTACTGATCTTCTGTCTCCCTCTAGCTAGTATCATTTTATCCCTCCTCCTTTTATAACCAAAAGTATTCTATCTGTCCTGTCCCTGGTTCCTCATTCTTTACACAAATCTATTGCAAATTAGAATCATGCCTGTCTTCATAGTCTCCTCAGGTCATAACAAACATCCTGATTGTTATATGAAAGAAATATTCCCGATATAATAAAGTTTATTTAAGAGTATTTCATGTATATAGGAAGAAGGAGGAAGAAGAGAGGAAGAAGAAATAGAGGATCAAAAAGTAAATAAGTTCCCTAGGATCTCACCTACTATTAACATTGGTAACATGTCCTTCAAGTCTTTTTTGCTATGCTCACAAACAATACAGAATTCCCCCAAATATATACTGTTCACTCATTATTATTTAAATGACAAATGCATGCTTATCATAAAAAAAAAAAAGTCAGGTAAAAAAGCATAATGGAAAAGGAAGAATGTAACTGCACTCTTCAGAAAGAACAACTTATCATAATCATGACCGATCTTAGACATGTGACACAACTGATCACTCATCCTGAAACTAGTTTTAGAGACCATACAATACCTTCTTCCCTCCATCACTAAGTTCTAAGACTGTTTGCCACAGCTTCTTTCCTGGTCTACTTCTCTTTCCTGTTCATACTTACTCTATATGAGCCCAGTCATACATCTTCCATCATCATCACTAACTACTTCCCCAAATCAATATTCTGAGTCCCAATTTCTCTATGGAGCTTAAGACTATATATATACAATGCATGTCAGTCACTGCCATTCCCACTGGGATTCTCCACTGCACTATATAACTGAATTTTCTTGATCTATATTCAAGAATTAAAAGAAAAAAACAACACCTTACCTTTTCATGGCAACCAAAAGTACTGAATGTGCATGAAATTGGGGCTATAGGACAGTCCAGATCATAATGATTAGGCATCTGAAAACCAAAACAAAGGATGAGAAGTGTTTTCCCTGCACATCATGTTCTAGTTTGATGAGACACACTTGAAATAAAGATTCTCATTCATCTAAAATTGTGTATTATCTATGGCTGCTTTTGTGTCACAATGGCAGAATTGAATAGTTGTAACAGAAATGGTGTAGCCTATGAAGATAATATATAATTCCAAAATCACAGAGAAAGGAAATATCAACATCTCATACCATCCACCAAATCCCCCAAAATTCATTTCAAGAAAGTGAATGTGTTCATTCCTATTGCTGGGAACCGGAACCCTCTAGTGGCATTTTAAAGACAAAGCACCTTCTGATGTCAACTACAACTGCAAACTTATCCAGTGCTCTTGCTGTGGTCCAGGACCTTTAATAGGGACCAGTCAACTGCATACATTAAAGACATGAACTGAATCCAGTACTTCCCTCATGTTCGCCTTTCATAAGTTTTCCTACTTTTTTAAATATGGGCATGTTTTGGCTATAATGGGGAGACTCAGATGTCAGAAGGTATATTACGCACATTAGTAAATATTCTAAAGAATGTCTGAGGTTTTGGTTTGGGGACTCCGAAACACACCCTAACAGGGTGTCCAACCTTTTGGCTTCCCTGGGCTACACTGGAAGAAGAACTGTCTTGGGCCACATGTAAAATACACTAACACTAACAATAGTGGATGAGCTAGAACAAAGGTCACAAAAAAAATCTCATAATGTTTTAAGAAAGTTTATGAATTTGTGTGGGCTACATTCAAAGCTGTCCTGGGCCACATGTGGCCCACAGGCCGTGGGATGGACGAACTTACAAGGTGGGATGCATTACAGAGAACTACATTCTTTGAAAGTGGTACCCAATTTCCTTTAGAAATTTAGTTTGGCTAGTCATAGATATCTCAAGCAGAAACGACATTAGAGACCATTTAACCCCATCCTATAGTTTGTATAATCCAGAACAGAGGTCAGCAAATTTTTCTGTAAAGGGTCAGACAGTAAATATTTTCTGCTTTATAGGCACTATGGTCTTTGTCCCAAGTACTCAGCTCTACCAATTATGGTAGAAAACCAGCCATACATGACATACAGACACATGGGCATGGCTGTGTTCCAATATAACTTATTTATAAAAATAGGAAATGGGCCATATCTGGCTGGTAGGCTGGTTTGCTGATCCCTGGTCACCTTTCTTGCCAGAGATCAGTGGGCGAATCTGTGACACAGCCCAGGTTTTAGATGTGCTACATGGTTTCCTTTAAATATTAAAGCAGAGCAAAAAGAAAAGCCAGGGAGGTGAGACTTCATAAGCCAAAAGAAGTTTAACACTTTCAAATTAAGGCTTTGTTGGAAAAAAACTAAAGGACTTTGTTAACAGACAAATGGAAAAGTTTAGTCAAGTAACAGGCTTTGCTTGCTTCTACTTAGTAAGGTGATCAATTGTGATCTCTGGGTTTGCAGATTTCATGGGTGTATAGTGACTAATATTCCAATTTTGTGGGTAAACTCCCCAAATGTAAGAAGATAGCAATCAGATAGAATTTTCCTTTTTCTATTAATAAAAATGAACAGTATTCTGTTATAACGACTCCTGATGATGATGCCCCAGCAGTCTGCAGGACAAGTGAACAGACAGAAGGGCTACAGATACTGGGACTCAGAATCTCTCAGTATGTCTCGAGCTGTGGTGACCAGTCATGTTCTGTTATGAACTCACTTGCTTTCTTCTATGTCACTCTTCCTTCATCTGGTCTCTGGATACCTCAGCTCCTTGTTTCACAGGGTGTTAATAGATATTTCTTAAGGTTTTTTTTCGCTTTGAATGAAGATTTTTGGTTATTTGCACTACACTTGCCCTTCGCCAAAAGGCCAAGATGCGATTGATTTTTGGTTATTTGTATCTTAAAATGACCTGGTTTTGTTGGGAATGTTTATGAATATACATAAACATGGTTATTATGTTAATGATTTAGGAATTTTCAGTTCTTAGAGAGGGCTATTTCATTCTTTCTGAAAGTATTTAATACATTAATTTATGTAAAACATTTTCATATAGTTCTAATACTTCTTCAACCTGTATTCATTTTCTTATTAATATAAATTTTCAATTAAAAACTTAACTCACTTCTTTAATATAGAAATATTAATTTATGAAAGGGAATCATTATACCTGTTCTCTGATGAGCATGGTATTGCAGTATTCACAGATGACATTTGCCAACGGACAGTTCTGGTCATGAATCTAAAAATTATTAGAGAAATATAAGAAAAGCATGAGAAAACCTGAAAAAGTGAAACAACCTATTTTTATAAAAAGTAATGTTTTCACTATGAACAAGTTAAGGGTAGCAATACGCATTAAAAAATAGTGAGAATAATATATAAAGGTTATTTTCTCTCCCTTTGCCAGTGTAGTCATGACATTCATCTCATGTTCTAGCTCTAAAAGAATACAGTTGTATGCAAAAGAGAATCTTAACGAGGCAGAACATTTTTGACTAGTTTGGACATCATTTACCAATACCATATTCTCCAAAGGCACCCTTCCAAAATTTCCAGCTGCAGCATGACAACTCAATTAAAACTCTTTTTTTTTAAATATTTATTTATTTATTTATTTTTATTTTTGACAGAGAGAAAGAGAGATACAGAGACAGAGAGGGAACTGAACTGAGGGAGCTCCCAGTTCAGCATGTGGTTCCACACGGGCCGGGGCCGGGATTTGATCCCCGGTCCCCGGCGCTGCAAAGTGAGCGCTTAACCCACTGAGCCATCCCGGCTTCCCCTCAATTAAAACTCTTATCAGGGGTTAAAGAACAGAAGCATCACTAGGGTGGGAGGCTTGGGTGCCCAGGTTCTCACAGGCCCTGGAAGGGTGAGCTTTGTTTTATAGAATACAATGAATTTAAGAAATAATTTACCCTCCAGGTTAAGTCAGTTAATTTACTAAAGTTAAGGAACACGTCAACTTATTCTAATTGTGCCTCAGGCTTCTTCACATATTTTAGAAAGTTAGTTGACTTTTTAAAAATGCCATCAACTTAATGCGTATAATATGCTTGATCTCCTAAGAAAGTAGAAAAAAAATTACCAAGATAAACTTATAAGAAATCAAGTTTAAGGAAGTATATTAATAATTATAAAAGAGCATAAGTTACATGTTATTTATGTAGGTTATTTTAGTAAAGAGGACATAGGAAGGGGATCAACACGAGGATCTGTGCTAGCTTTGCCATTACAGTATTAATATAAAATTACGTAACCTTTCTACATCTGTTTCTGAATGAAAAAACTCTTGTCATGATACTACGAGGTGCCACAAAGTTTCTTTTTAAACATAAACATTTTAGTTGAAGTGTAACACATAGAGAAAAGTGAATTCATTATCTGTATGTTATAGCTTGATGAATTATCACCAAAGGAACACACTTGGTGGGATTTAATTTATTCTCCATAAAAGTTTTAACAACTCATTCTCTTTTTCAAAGAGTAAAGCTTAAGTCTTATACAGTAACCCACTGTCTCTAATCCAGAACTGGTTGTTAAAACACCACATAGGAAAGTAGATCATTGTATGTCTTTCCTAGGTTTTGTTACCTACAGATCTACTACAGTGGTAAGAAGTATAAACATGTTTTCTAAGAACGATATGCAAACATAAACCCCACCCTTATTTGCTAGAATGTTTTACTGAATTTTATTTCTTAAAAATAAATCTTCCCACAACTGACAATATAGACTCCGAATGGAAGTAACATCCTCATCGACTGCTAAACCCCTCAAACGTACATTGAAAAAAAAAAAATTTAAGAACTATTGGAACAAATCCAAGTTAGTACACACCTCTTTATCTTCAAATGCCATTGACACAGCACAGTTGATACAGGAAACCTGTCTCCTTGGACACTCCTTGAGAATGTGAATATTAAGATGGCATTTTTGAAAGGAACGCTGGCACTGGGGACAATTCACAAGAGCAAACTCACAATGTGCTTGATGGTCCTATAATAAGAAAATATAACTGATCAGTATTTGCCAATCCTTAAGAAATCTAAATACAATCTCTTCTAAGATTACAGTGTTTTCTGTCAAAAGAGCCACTCCTTCAAAAGGAGTTAAATAAAGGGGGCAAGTTGGAAATGTTTTAAATACTTAATTTTGAACAGAACATAAACAATATTTAATTTTTCATAAAGCCAAGCTAGGAATTTATTTAATTTTATAGCAAATTCTTTGACTGCTTCAGTTAATCTCAAGCTACAGGACTCTGTTTAGTTCATAATAAAATGCACAGTTTAGAAAAACAGAAAAAGAAGTATAATCCAGGTACTAAGATGATGGCTATGTGAGACTTGCTGCTTATTTCAAAATAAGAGACATGAAGCTATGGGATTAAAATGTGACACTTGCATTTAAAATGCTCTTCAGTTTTACTGCAGATAATATTCATTCCCAAAACTTGAGAATACTGATTTCTCTTTTTATTATCATTATGCAAAGTCAGAGTGGATGGAATAAGAAATTTCTGGTTTCTACTTATATTTATAGTCAATAATGAAAGGGTTGATGTTTTATTAACCAATTATTAAATGCTAGGCACTGATAATACACAGGTGGACACAGCAAAGTCTCTATTCTCCAGGAACTATTTGTATATATGCTAACATCTAGAAAGTAACTTTAATACCTCGAGATGCCTCAGTTCCATCTTGTGCAAACAACCTTCATTTGGACACTTCACCATCAGAGAAAGAATCTCTCGTTTTGCAAAATTGTCAGGAAATAGTTGAGTTTCTAGGAGTATTTCATTGTCAACTGGACATTTGTGACCTGCATCCCTAAAAAAAAAAGTATACATTCAGTAGATATAAACAAACATTCACATTAAAAAATACAAACAGATGATGTACTGTAGAACTGTATATATGCAACCTATGTAATTTAACTAACCAATGTCACCCCAAAAAGTATATAAACAACTTTAATTTACCACATATAAATTCTCCATTTATTATTTCCTATGAAAACAATTTAACACATTATATTGCATAATATCACACACACTCACAAAAACCCTGTCCTTTTATGTACAGTTTATGAAGGGTTCTTTTATGAAATGAATATAACTAGCACCATATTGGTTACCTATCAAAAACTATGGGATTTTAGATAGTGGGACAGATTCCAACCCCCCAAAAATGAGGAAATTTAATTAAATAGTCATATTCTGATTGGCATAAAATGAAGTAAAAGTTAAGAGAATTCTGTAGTCTGGAAGCCTCTGTTCTGTCAGCAGCTATGCAACATACTTGTGAGATAAACTGAACATGCTGCTCATAATACCAATAACATGACTATAGTGTATTCCTCAGTCATAAGTAAAAATTAAACCAGTTAGTACTACCCCTATAGGACCACATTTTAAGGTTTACTCAGAACAGTCATTGTAACACTGTGGCTCATGGGCAACAAAAGTTTTCCTTTATTTTTATGTCTAGGGTACAATGTAGCAGGAAGTTACAAGGACCTCTATGGCCTGCTTTCCAGGAGTTTATTTCATGTTATGATGGGAAAAAACATCTGCAGGAAGCCTGGTGTTTGTTATTCTCATTTAACTTTTTGGGATGTTCCAATCTTCACTCACAAAATGTGGCAGGCCAAGAACACTGCAAGAGCATCAATCAATCACTTAAACATTTGTTGAGCACCTCCTGTGTGTAAGCCAACAGTGGTAGTTGCTGTGGAAAAGGTGCTGAAAAATGGGGTCTGCTGTCGAATGTCTTAGAACTAATAAAGGTGACAGATGCAGTCAGTCTTCAATGGGACCACTCTCACACTGTTAGTGTTACACTATCAAAATACTTTATAAGCAGCATAGTAAGCTATACACAAATTTATTGAAATATATGACCAAAACCTAAATGACAGATGCCTAAGAGAAAACAAGAAGAACCTTACAAAGTAAGCTGGAAACCATTATCCACAGCAAATGGAACTGGGTTATAATGCATTTTGATTCCCTGAATGACTACAATGGATGAGACATTTAGGAGCCATTCCTTTAAGAATATTAAAGTCAAAGTAAGTGGTCATTTTAAGCTGAGAGGGAGATAGAAATAAAAAAAGCCTCAAACTTCCTTTTGTGGGTTTTACTTCCTTTTCAGACCCCTGTCCCACTATTTTCGTGAACATCTCACTATTAAAAAACTGCTGAAGATTAGCTACTTTCCTGGGTGTGGGTGACACTTAGTAAAAGACAGTATCCCTCTATAAAAAATATCAACGATCTATAATATGGTACACATGGCACATCAAAACAGAAAATCTGAACAGACTGATTACTAGTAAAGGGAGTGAATCAGTAATGAAAAACCTCTCAACAGACAGAACTCCAGGATCAGATGGCTTCATTGGTGAATTCATCAAACATTTAAGATTACCAATCCTTCTCAAACTCTTCCAAAACAATGGAAGAGGAATGAACATTTCCAAATTCATTTTACGAGGTGAGCATTACCCTGATACCAAAAGCAGACAAGGACCCCACAAGAAAAGAAAATAGTTAATTGAAAAGGTAAAAGAGCAAAACTTACAGTGAGTAGCCAGTTTAACCTACTTACATATGATTTCACTAATATAAAGTAAACGCTTATTTATTGCAGAACAAAAGTCCCCCACTTTTTAAATTTTGTTTTGTTTTGTACAGAACTCCTTAGTCACCTAAAAATATTCCCATCAACTTATGGATTATAGTAAAATGTATTTATTTCTTAGAATTTGAATCATTCACAGAAATCCCACATACGTTCATTCAGTTAAAGCAACCATGACTTGCTGAGTGCTCACTGTGTTTCAGGCAGTGTCTGGCACTTAGGAAATACCAGGAAATAAAACAGATCTGAACCCCTGCTCTCAAGGAGCTTACCTTCCTATTGGAAGGAGACAGGGTATAAATTAGGGTAGCCAGGGTACCTATGGGAAGGTGAGAGCTGAGCCACAGAGGAAACAGTAAAAGGTGTTAGGAGTCTTCCGAACAGAGAGAACAGCTAAAGTCAGCTTTCTAAGGCAGCAGTGTGCCTGGCATTTGAAGGAACAGCAGAGTGAACCAGTGGACGGATGGAGGGCACAGTAGAGAGGAGGTCGTAAAATGGATCATGGAACTGTCACAGAGGTTCCTGACAAAGACGCTGGCTTTTACTTCCAGATGACTTGCTGCAACTTTCTGAGCAGATGACATCATCTTACTTATTCTGCGAGATTGAGAACAGTCTAGAAGATGGCAAGGGTAGAAGCAGGGAGGACTGTGAGAGGGCGGGTGGTGATGTACAACAGGGTGGAAGCAGTGGGAAGAGACTGAATTTTGGATATATTATGAAGGTAGAGCCATTCATTACATTCTTCTTTAAAAATACTGGTTATTTTATAGGAGTGCATAGATATCAGGTGACAGACAGAATCTAATGTGGCCCAAATTGTAACTGATCATTTACAGAGTCAACGTCCTTTTTATGGTTTAGATGATCACATTCTGGTATCATCATTTAGGGTACCTTTATTTTACATTATTTTCTTAAAGCACAGAGACACACCCTTGCCTGCAGAACTGGAAGTAGCTACTTACATACTTCATTAATTATCTGAGGGTCAGAAGAGGGCAGGAATAAAAATGACCTTTGGTACCACATCATGAACTACTATAAGAAGGTAAATGGCTCAGGTTTCTGCCCAGTGTCCTTTTCCCCCAAGTAGCTCTTTACGTACTGTAAGGCTACGCTGGGGATGTGCTGTGGTCTGTGTCAAGCTGGTCTCTGTACTTGGCTCTGTTACAGGACACGCTGCTTATGCGCACCTACCTTATTGATTTGATGATGCAGGCTTTGCAGAACCTGTGGCCGCAGGGTGTTTGCACTGCTTCCCGTAACGCCATCAGGCAGATGGGGCACTCATACTTGCTCTCCAGTGGGGGGTCAAATTCCACATCGTAGCCCTGGACCTCCTCCATTAGCGAGCTGGGGAGCGTGCCTGTGCTGGCCGTCCCACTCACACTGTCATCTTTGGCTGCAGCACTACAGGAGCTGGCCATGGCGGCACAACAGTCACTGTCAGACTGGCTGGACACACAGCTGTGTTCACAGTTGAGCAGACTCATAGTAACAGGATTATCAATGGCTCTGTAGAAAGAGCAAGAAACAAAAATGACTTACAGACATACACATGCACACATAGATGAGGGCTGTCTGGAAAAAAATCCAGCCATAAATGCCTCTATTTTTCTTATTACATGGCTGCACACTTTCTGGACAGCCCTCGTCTAGCATAGCTTATCTCTGCAGGTTACCTTTCAGTTGATAAATACTCGTATAAGCTGCCTTAATATTATTTATAGAAAACTTTCAAAGGTTTTTGAGCTTTGCTTCATGACTATTGTTCTATAATAAGTGAAGGAGTTCCTGATCTAGTAGACAGAATATAAGGTTAAAAGAAGAAAAGTACCTCCATGGTAATACTTAGCTCTATGGTAATTATCTGTTTAAATGTCTGTTTCCTGTGATGAAGTCAAGACTGATTTTCATATCCTCAGTGCTCAGCATAAGATCATACAAAAGGTATTCATGAAACATCTGCAGAAGAACTTAATAGTGCTGTTGAAGTTCCTTTAAGTATCCAGAGCTGAAGAGGATAGTAGGATCAGCGGACAGTGTAGAGAAGAGCAATACACAAGGGATCAGAAGATCACGTGCAAATATAAAGTGTGTGATTTGGGGCAACTTTGCCATTTGGATCATAGTTTCTTCTTCTGCATCTAAAATTCTATGAGTACTTCCAAATTTTCAGTGTGGGGATTTCTATTATGTAGGAAAATATGGAGTTGAAAAAGTATATGGAATTGAAAAAGTATATTTGTATGTCCTCTGACTTCAGTCATGTCAAGTGACTATGTTTCATTATTCAACTGGAAAAACCAGTGAGGTTTTCTGTGCCTATGGAAAACTATTGCTTTCATGGGTGGGTGGGATGCCTTCAAACTCAAAACCATTATGGTATTTATGAGCAAGACGCGAATGTCTAAAAGCAATCCACAGCCTATGTAGTCAGGTCTCAGTTGTAAATAATCACACCCGAGGACATTCCCAATATGTGCCAGATATAGTTCTTGAAATATAATGTAAGCCTCCAGTCAATATGGTAGACAAATTATCCTCCCTGCCTGTCTCATTTTTACATAAAAATCTTGGCTGCCACCATGCCCAACAGTGGATTGAGAGAGTAATCCTCTATCTGTTAACCACTACAGGTGCCCTTTTCATCTCAAAAAGATTCTGAGTACCACTGATGAGCACCTACAAAGGACGGCGCACTGTTCAGGTGGGAGAAGCAGTACTGTGACGGGTTAAGAGCTTAGGTGCTGGAATCGAATGGTCTGGGTTTAACTATTTTCTCCATCACTTGGTGTGTAATCTGGACAAATTATACAACCTTTGTGTGCTTTGGTTTCCTCCTCTACACATGGGGGTTACTACAGAATCCATCTCAGAATTACTGAGAGGATGAAATATGTCAATACGTGCAAAGTACTTAGAACTGTACCTGAAAGTAAGAATGAGTTACTGTGTGCAGCTCTAAATAGTAACTTTATTTAATAATTTTATTGTCCCCTCTGCCTCTTATCAAAGTGGAAACTATGGAGCTTAAAGACTTGCTGAGGACTACACAACTAATAAGTAACAGAGCTGGGATCAGAACTAAGCTGATTAGATGTACCCATTCTAAACAGGACAGAAAACAACAGTACTTTGTTGTTTCAAATGGTATGTATGGTCCGCCCAATCAGAACCCAAGCCTATGCACTTTGTACTATACTATGTTTGTCTATTTGTACATTTAAATTTTCTTTCCTTTTATTTTTACACTTGATCTTAGCCAAAAGGCTGAGAAGCAATCCTTTTATTTTTATTACAGTAGACTAAGATGCTAAAACAGCTTCTACTGAACATGAGCTGTCCTGTGTTATTATGGTGGGTTGACAGAATTTTAAAGAATCAATAAAGAAAAAAGTAAAAACTGTTTTTACTTTTTTTTTTTTTTAAAAGATTTATTGTTTTTGACAGAGACAGACAGAGAAACAGAGAGAAGGGGGAGGCCCCAGAGCACTCTCTATAGCTGTACATCTTCAGTTTTCAACATGGTTTCGTTCCACACAGGTGGGCAGGGGCTGCGCAGGGCCAGAACTGGGCTGGGGGCCTCCCGTATGGGAGGCACACCTCCTCAAGCCAGGGGCTGAATCTGGGGAGCGAGAACCAAACTGGGGGCCTCCCACCTGGGAAGCACGCCCCAGTTCAGCACATGGGTCTACACGGGCCAGGGCTGGGATTCAATCCTTGATCCCTGGGGCTGCAAAGTGAGCGCTCAACCCACCGAGCCATCCTGGCTTCCCCCTGTTTTTATTTTTGATACAGTAGTTTTGAAAAGTTAAAAAGAGCTCCCCAAATCTTGTTAAAGCTAATGCATATTCCTAGGGAATATTCAGTATAGGCTGAGGAGAAGGAAGGGCTGGCAAGAGACAGCAAAGACAGAACTAGTCACTGGATCTGTGTTCCAGGACGGAGTATAAGGTCCCTATTATACCCTTCAAATCTGAGGACATGTGACACTGTTATCCTACACTGCAGTTTATATCCTTTGTTATTCTCCTTCCCATACACATTTTTGTGTCCAACTACTTCCTAGGTAAGTTTCCTGGAAGTAGAATTTAGGTCAAAGAGTATGCAACTTTCTAAGGTTTCTGATAGATAATACTGTTTACCTAATATGTATCACACGCTTTTTAATTACAACTCCCCAAAGCAGAGTACATTTGAGAGCCCATTTTACATACCCATGACAATTCTAGGTATATTTATCTTTTGAATCTTTAACCATTTTAATTTTTAAGTAAGATCACTTTGAGTAATTAATATTTATTTGGCTGTACAGTATATACAATGTACCAGCCAGAAGACAAACCCCAAAGTTATTGAGCTAAGTCTACTTTTTCTGCCCAAATATCCAATTAAAATTCAGTTTACTGAATTTTATACAGTCTATATACTGTCCCTTGCAGCCTAGTTTGAAAGACTTGAAGATCTTTAGATTTGAAGAGACTTTTTATAACAAATGTGCTACTCAGAAAACCTTAAAAGGAATTCCCCTGTAGAAATGTAGTGTAAGACATGAAAGTGAGCACTCTTAAAAATCTAGATGCCTTCAATTTTCACATTACTTTTCATGCTTTAAGAATACAAAAGCTGGGGAAGCCGGGATGACTCAGTGGGTTAAGTGCTCACTTTGCAGCCCGGGGGACCGAGGATCGAATCCCGGCCCCGGCCCGTGCGGACCCATATGCTGAACTGGGGAGTGCCCTCAGTTCAGTACTCACCGGGGTGAGATCCTGGCCCAGTTCCTGCCCTGTGCAGCCCCACGCCCACTTGTAGAATGAAACTATGTGGACAAACCAATGATGTGCAACTATGGAGACTGTTCTGGGCCCTCCCCCTTCTCTCTGTCTCTGTATCTCTCTTTCTCTCTCTGTCAAAAACAATAAAAATAAATCTTAGAAAAAAAAAAAAAAGAATACAAAAGCTGTTATTATTATTCTCCAAATAAACTGTTCCAGATAGTCACTCTCTATGTCTACATAGTACTGTGGAATTACATGGTAAAGGGAAAATTAAGATAAAACAGTACTTTGAGTGCTGTTTGGTATTTTTATGTTTACCCTTTCTTTCTGGCAAGTTAAAACATTTTTCCCATTAACTTTTAGGGACTGTGATGACTTGATAACTTAATTGAAAAAAATCACTTTTCTAACTACAATGAATATCTATTTCAATGAACACTAAGAGAAAAAGTGCTTGAGTCAGCTCTAGAAGTAAATAGAAGATGCTCTGGTACCCATGCAGAAAATATTACGCTGGATAACCTTATATGGTACCACCGCTATCCACTTCATGAGAGGCTGCCAAAGCAGGTTTGGCCTCGTACATAAGCTGTGAAAGATGACATGAGTGGAGCCATACTAAAAAAGAGCAGGATTAGCCACTTTGGAGAAACCGCCGTGCATGTCTTATATTTTTTATTTTATGACTGGACCAAACCACCCACATTCTAAGAAATCAGTAAGGACAAGAATATCCTGTTTGTAAGGACTGATGAAAATGGACTTTGCAATGACCAAATCGCTAACCAGTCCAGTCAGTGAAGTACAAATCTAGCCTTTTGCCTGATGACCAAATCTCAAGCAGGTTAATGAAGTACAACTAACCTTACCTCATCAAGCACCAATGAACTCTTCTTTAATACAAATTACCTTATCATCCTTTCTTTTTCCCTCATAAAAACCTTGAGCCTCTCTCCTGCAGTCAAGGGCTTCTACCTGAATCTGTTCTCCCCGAACTACAATTCTATTGGATCCCAAAGAAATGCTTATTATCACTCATTTTGACGTTTTTATTTTTAGCTTAACAAGGCTAAAATAAATGAAAATGAAGATATATTCTTATCTATAAAATAAAGATTTCTATTAGCCTCTTCTCTACTCTTAACATTCAGAATTTATGTGGCTTTCTATAGGACTTAATAGAAGGTACAGGGGAAGCCGGGATGGCTCAGCGGGTTAAGCGCTCACTTTGCAGCTCCGGGGATGGTGGATCAAATCCTGGCCCTGGCCCGTGCAGACCCATATGCTGAACTGGGGTGTGCTTCCCATGCAGGAGTCCCCCAGTTCCGTTCTTGCCCCCTGATTTGGCCCCTGGCTCAAGGGGTTGTGCCTCCCATGCAGGAGGCCCCCAGCCCAGTTCCTGCCCTGCGCAGCCCCTGCCCACCTGTGTGGAATGAAACCATGTTGAAAACTGATGACGTACAACTATGGAGACTGCTCTGGGCCGTCCCCCTTCTCTCTTTCTGTCTCTGTCAAAAACAATAAAATAAATCTTTTAAAAAGATAGAAGGCATAGAACAAAATATAAATCATTTATCCTGTAGGTTAAGAGCTTCGTGACTGCAAAACCCTTTTGCAGGTGTGAATTTAGTACAGTAAGCACTGCCTTAGTTAAATATTGTGGGATGTAACTACTGTCAACTTAATTTGACTGCAAAAAAATAAATAAATATAGAAAAAAGCCTTGCCATTTTTAAATCCACCTATTAGTATCTGGGAATATATAATCTATAATCTAAAAAGTATATAATATACAATCCAAAAAAGCATACTGTTTAAATGTCTTGGGGAGAGGGAGTAGGGTGATGCACAACAATTTGTTTCCCTAAGATCAATAGATGCTAGTGAGATAAAAGGTCCAAGATTTAAAAATAAATCAACAAGTTATATCTTGAACTGGTCAATTTTAAGCCAATGGAAATTCATTTACAGCTAAACGTATAACTAAAACCAGGTAAAACAAAATGCAGAGAAACTACCTTTGATTCGCTGCTAGCTTTAGAAACAAACTATTTACCAACTTCTTAAAAGCTGTTCTTAAAATGCAAAGACCTGTAAATGTGGTGCAAAGGAGAAGAAATACTGCAAAACAGGTAACTGCTATGTCTTAATGTTGAACAGAGTCAGGGGCAGTCCCCTTCCTAGGCACTATCTGTTCTCCACAAGGCAAAAATGTGCAGCCTTTCAAATTCCAACTTGCCAAAAATTTATCAGCATCACATAGGTATTCATATTTATCACAGCAAAGACCTCAAGTTACAATTCTGAAATACTCTGATGTATACAATGCACGCAGTTTAAAACTCTGATCATCCCATGGGCAACAAGTTCCCGAAACACATTCCTTACCTGAGTTGCTCCCCCCGCCCCCCAACACACACACACACACACACACACACACACACACACACACACACACTTCAAAATCGTAAAAGCCCCTTGTACCTTCCCTAAGCAATCACAGGGGAACAGATAAAATGCCAGTGGCCAGCTGCACAGGCCCACACTTTGAATTTCTTTACAAGTTTTTCTCGTTTTTATGCCTGTGCAACAAGACGTTTAGTGAATGCTTTCCCGAGAAACAAAAGAAACACGCAAATACTAGAGACTCACGCTGCTAATACTTTAGGTGCTTTCTGTTCACATTCATGACAGTCCTACCTCTCAGCTGGAGTTCCCCTAAAGCCAAATACTAGGAACAGCTTTATCAATCCCGTGTCTGGAACACTCGCTAGAACTAGCAAGTGCAGGGGCGGGGGAGGAAACATTCGTGTCATCTGAACGCTTTTTTTTTTTTAACTTGCTGCCTGGGATCTCGATCGAGTTCAAAGGGGAACCCAAAAATAGCTTTCCCATGACAGTGACAGAGGGAGTCGGTGGGAATTTCAAAGGGATTCCCCCCCCTCCCACCCCCAAAGCTGGTAACAGTTCCGAGGGACGGGAAAGCCCAGGAGGCGACATCCTTGCCTGGCATGGGGACTATGCCGATGCCCCTCCAGGGAAAAGAGTAAGCGGGGAAGGAGGTCCCCGCGCGCCGGGGCAGCAAAGAGGGGGGCGGCGTCCCCGACCTCGGAGACGCGCGGGGGACAAGGGGACGGTGTCCTCAACCAGCGGGAAACCAGAGCAGAGGGGGCGGCGTCCGCAACCAGTGGGAAGAGAGGCCGTGGACGCCCGGAGACGACAGAGGGAGACTCACCGCTCTGGTCCGCTGGGCAACCGACTCCACCGGCCGCACGCTCAGCCAAGGCACCGGGAGAGGACGAACCCCGAACTCCAAGCCGAGGCGGCCCGGACGCCAATCACCCGGCCCACAGGCCGCCGCTACCGCATCCCCGGGCCGCCGGGAGCCCGATCCCCAGCTGCGGACACCCCTACTTCCGCCTTCTCTGCCAGGCACCGGGAGCCAGGGGCGGGGACCGGGGCGTGGGGGGGTGGGGTCGGGGGAGGAGACAGAGCGGCCAGGCCTGCGCGCCCCCTGGCGGCGGTCCTCCACAGGGGCGCGGGCTGCGGCGCAGGCGCGCGGCAAGTCCAGCTGTCAATCCCGAGAAGTCCTGCTGGGCTTCTGTGCCCCTGCGGTGCGTATGACACCTGAGAACTCCGTCACACCGCACACCTGAACGGCGGATAGAGAGGAAGAGACGAGAGACGAGAAAGAGATGAAAGATCGGTCCCAGAGGCACTGTGACTGATCTGGTGAGCGGCCGCGACAGCAGCCAATACACAACTGTGTTTTTATAGCTTCCCTTACTTAATCTGAGCAGGAGGAATCTCCAACTGGGCTAGGTCATTTGATCTTCGGAAATTTTTATAATCCCTTCCCAACTCCACCTTCCTTGCCAAGGAAGTTTCTGTGGTAGGTAGAACCCTCTATTATCACCTGGTCCATCCTCTTCAACCAGTCCAAAAGAGACAAGCCCATAGAGTGAACCCCTTTTTTATGGAACTTCTGCCAACTAACTACACCATCCTTTTTTTTTTCTGTCGATATCATGAGAAAACTATTTGGAATTCCCTGTTTAACTGGATGCAAACCTCTAAGGAATGCAGCAAGCACTTTGCAGGAGATGCACAAAAGATTTTTCACCCACCTCTGCTAATCTGAGTCATCGGGGAGTACGGAGGTGTTACAGGATGGTGGTTTTTCTGTGTATTTATCCTGACACCAGAGTGTTTCATTCCAGTCCTATTTCTTTATAAATTAGATGACTTCAGATAATTTACTTAATCTGACTTTCTCCAAAATTTTCATCTCGTATTAAAATGGGGATCATGCTAGTACCTACCTTACAGGGTTTCTGGAAGGGCGAAGTTAGTTAGTAATGTAAATAAATTATTTAAAATGATCTAGGATACAGTATATTCTCAATAAATGATCACAACACTGTATTTTCAGCTTTGTGGCTTAAAATATTCAGAGAAAATGCATATTTTTAAGAACCTGCCACTAGTTCTTAAACTCCATCTGTCCTCTTTTCTTAAAAAAAAAAATCTG
>PVKE010007853.1:0-49404 GCA_004027555.1 Craseonycteris thonglongyai
CCACTCATCTACACCCATCTCCTTTCCTATTCTCTGTATTCTTGAGAATCTGTGCCTCTTTTATCCTTTTTTATTATCATTTTAGTGGAGAGTCAGGAAGGAGTGAAGAAAAAAATGTGTTCAATCAGCCAACTTTAATCAAGCCTTTTAGCTTTTATCACTTAAATGGTTTCTTTGGGTTGACTTCATAGTAGTGAAATTGATGTTTTTAGTCCTGTATTTATGATCTGTGTATTCATGTATTCACTCAATAAACATTTATTGGGCACCTACTAAGTGCAGGACACCATACTGGGCAGAGAGAACACATGGTACAGGGAAAACTGGGGTCAGAGAGACAGGGGATCCAATTTCAGTTCTGACAGCGCTGCAACTTTGGGCAAATCAATTCACCTTGTTGAGCTGCGCTTAGGTATTAGTTAAAACTTGGAGGGCAGAAATGAGGTGAGGAATAACACCTATTTTGTAGTGTTGCTCTGAAGATTAAAGAAAAGTAACTGAGACTAAAGAAAATATATTGAAATCACTGAACTCAGAGGCTGAAAGATAGTAGGCACCCAAGAAATGATAGTATTGTTACTGTTTGTTGTTAATTGTAAGTTATTTCACAGTTTATCATGGGATATAGACTAATACATAATTTTAATACAAAATGAATGTAAATTCTATCCCGGAAGTCCCAGATACTGTAAGACAACAAAGAAGAAAACCACTCACTCGGAGTGTGGAGGAGAGGAGGTATCTGCATTCTCTCAAATAAGGAGTCTGCTTAAAGGACTCAAGCAGAAGGAATGGCAAGTGTAAGACACAGGCAGGAGAGAACATGTGGATTAGGAAATGTGGGGAAATTTGATGTGTTTAGAAGCAAGGGCCGATACTGCACCTTACCATACAGACACCTGGCATGCTCCTACAGACACAAGGGCATGGCACCATCTGATTTGTGGTTTTAGAAGCTGGCATGCAAGATAAATTAGGAAGGGTAGAAAATAGGGGTGCAGCCAGAACATTAGTCCAAGCAAGATCTGACAACACCCTGAACTGAATTGAAGCAGAGGCAATGGGATGGTGAGGAGAGATGGGTTGACAAGGTTCAGAGACAGGAGTTGTTATCAGTGGTCACCACTATTCTCCTCTGCCTAGATAAAGGGTAAGCCTGCACTTCAGAAGTTAGGCATGGCCATCAGCCTGGCTTCAACCCATGAAACAAGAATGAAAATAACAGAGTATCACTTCTGGGTAGCAGCCTTCAAGAGCCAGTGTGCAAGTTGTCTCAATCCTTCTCCTGCCTCGTTGGTGATCACAAAAGCACATGTTGAAATGACACCTCCATCAGCTGGGTCCTAGTGGGACTACAACCAGCACAGCCCTCCTGCTGGTTAAAGTAAACACGGAGCATGAGTGAGAAATAAGTGCCTATGGCTTCAAGACACCGAGGTTTAGGGGTAATTCGTTAATCACATCTTAAACTAGTGTATCTTGACTAGTACTGTATCCCATTAAATTTCATATTGATAATACTGCCAGATTTTCCTCTGAGCATCAAACAATACTTCACTTTAAAAGTTTCATTGTTACTAAGGCTGTGAACATCGTTTGGTGTTTATAACTAGTATTTCCTCTCGTGGGGATTATCTAGTCATATCCTTTACCCATTTATCCACTGAGGTCTTACTGATGGGCAGATATACTTGCATGAACTTGGTATACATTATATGCCCTTTGTCATTTATATAACTGACCTCGCTAGCAGTATCAATATAAAAAGATCTATAATAATAGCAGCTATGCTTATTAAAGTCTGGCATTTGCCAAGCATCCTATAAACCATTTCACATGCTGTCTGTTCTTATCTTCATACCAAATCTATGAAGTAAGTACTATTATCCTCATTGCACAAATGAGGAAACTAGACTCAGCAAGATGAAGTTACCTGGCTAGTAGGGGGCAGAGCTGACACCTGAGCCCAGGTTGGTCCCAACAGAGCCTAGGCCCCAGATCCCACTGAGCAAAAAAACCTGGCTCACATCTCCCTCCAGGCAGGCTTGGGAAAAACCTTCATCCAACTGGGCTTCCTCTTCTCGTTTCTCATGTTTTCTCCTACCTTCCTCAGCTTTTGTTTCCTCATGTGTTTCTCAGGTTTCTATGAGCTGACTTCTTTTTCTCATCATACTACTGAAAATTCATCCTCAAAAATCCCAATTCTTTCCGGCCCAGCTCAAAGGGCTCTGGTCAGCCCCTGTTCTTCCTGCCTTTTCATGGTTTCTGACACATTCTCCTTCAGGACCTTCCTTTTCTGATTTCCATGACACTTGAGGCCCTGGTTCCCCTGGCCTTGCTTTCTGCCAGTCTCTGGCTCATTGGTTGGCTCTTCCTCCCACCCTGACCTGCCGTAGCCACTAGTCCTCAGGTCTCTCCCGCCCCTATGCCCTCCTGTCCCCTGCACGCTGACAACATGCCATCTGCACATCTGGCCTTACACTCACACTTAAGTTCTATCCCCACGATTGTACCTGCCTATCTGCCCATCACACAGAGTGCCCCAAATGGCACAGTTTTCCCTGAGAAAGCAGCTTCCCCATTTGATTTCTCTATTTCTGTCAATGACTTTATTCTTCTCTCAGCTCTCAGTAACCTTGGCATTATCTATGAGTCAGCCCTTGCCTCCAAAGCCCAAGGCCATTCCATTATCTGCCAACACCTACTGATTCTACCTTGAAAGGTCTCTGGTGTGTATCCCACTCTTTCCTTTCCTACCACCACTAGCACTCATAGGATCAAGTCCAAACTCTTCAGTTCTGGGAATTTGAGACACCCTGTGATCTGACTTCTTCTTTCTCCCCAAAGACCCGCGGCTCTCTGCTACAATCAGACAGCTCTTGTCACACCACATCATGGCATAGGGACCTGGCAAGGAGCTGACCAGGAAGCAGGTGTGGAAGCCAGGCCAGTGATGGGTCCAGAAGCACATTAGCAAACAAAATCAGGGGCAGGGAGAGTGGCAGGTGCAAAGGCCATGTAAAGAACACCCAGGAGATGTTTGAAAATTTTGAAAGAGCTGGTCAAAGTTTTGTCAAATGCAGATCCATACAGCTGGGAGGACAGGAACAGAGTGGCTGTGGGGTCAGGGCAAAGCAGTGACCACGAGGAAACATGCCAAATCAGCAAGGCCGCCCTCATCTTGTCACCTAGGTAGGATGGCTAAAGGCCCATAGGAGAAAACAAACGTGTGTGCACTGACTTTGTGAGAATATAGAGACTTTAAGACAGTCTGTGCCCTTTAGGTTCTCAGAATACAGTTGGCAGGCGAAGGGATATACACATGGAAAGGTTCGCTTACATGCTTTGTTGGGTGGGAGTGAGAGAGACAGAAGAGGGCTGAACGGTAGAGAATACTGCAGGAGCAAGATGTCAGGAGCCCTTGAGGGCTGTATAAATAAGGCGGAATTATGAGAAAAAGGGTACCTGTGTGTGGTACACAGACAATGAACAGACTGGAAGAATGAGTTACTAAATATTAACTGACAGACTTGTATAATAAATACATATATATTTATTTATTCACCAAAAAGAACCTTCCTTAATGAAGAAAAATCCACATTATTATGGCTTAGCAGATTTCACATTATAAAGTACACACAGTGTTTCTCAATTCATACTAATAGAGAATTACTGTTCAAGCTTTTGTGATCTAGCTGAAAACACCAGTTCAGGGTCTTGCTACCAGGAGAAGTTGGTGCTACATGTCTCCGGAAAGTCAGGCTGGCTGTGGCAATGGCATTAGTACCCAGTGAGAAGATGGAAAGATACATGACTTGCTGCTTCTCATGAACCTATCCCTACCTGGGAGGCCACAGATGGTTCTGGATGAACCATTGACCTCCAGGTGAGGAGGTTTCCCGAATGTTCTGATTACAGACTCTATCAAGGGCCACCTCAGAAATTAAGCCATCTGGCTTGACGCCATGCACCCACACTGACCCAGAGCCCTCACTCTATGATTAGAAGCTGACACGGAGTGGGGGTTTAGGGTGGTTCATGAGCTGCCACAAGGGCTGACTCATTTCCATGGCTCAGGGTGACAGCACCGCAGGCAACCACCAGAGAAGCTCAGAGAAACACATTACCCTGAGTAGAGGGCACTGCTCAGCCTGGTGGACAGCCGGTCATCCGGGTAGCAAAGGCATGGCATCTCATCGGTCATGTGAAAAATCAATTGTTCAAGGATTACAGCTTTCCATATAAGTACAGCTTTGCTCCTTAGAGTTATGTGGACAGGTGGATTTCCTTACAAGCCCAGGAAAATGCTTTCTTGAGTATTATACGACCCAGTAGAGTCTCATCCTAATGCCAGTTCCCTCTGACACACCCCTTTTTGCATGGAAGGTGTTCTTGAGGCTGAGCAACAGGACTGAGCTTCCAAAGTCAGAAGCTCCCTGAACTGTTGCTGTCAGCTATCAGTCCCCCACACTGCTGGATGGCAACATGGTCCTGACAGGTTAGAGATCAGACTTACTCTCCAGAATATGCTTCCAAAGTCAAGCTAGGGTCTTAATTAGGCTTTATCAATAAAGCATATACTGTTTTGCAGTGCAAAGAGTGAAGGCAGACATGCCGAGGAGCTGGTGGAGAAAAACAACAATTTGAAATCAAAATTGGTAGCCACTGAATTTACAGGATCAGCAGAATACACGAAGCAGATAAAAGTTGTATATACTTGGGCATTTTAGACTTCCTAGAAAACGAGACCCATTTCTTGTGCCTGGATATTGGACCAGTTTTCATCAACAATATCTTGACAAGGACCACAAAAGGAGATCTGGTCTCAGGAAAGTCCTATAAAGTAAATTCGGTTTAAGTGAAGTCGTTTAATAAAATTACAAGTGACAGTAAGGATGCGTAGTGGACCACATGGACCCTGGAGCCCAGTCTGGGAGGGAAAGAGACTCAGTGATGAGAGAAAGCCTTGCGGGGCCCACTTTCTGGGTGTGACACTGTGTAATGGAACCAGTTGTAGCATGTGCTTCTTTGCTTTTTTGAAGACAGAGGAGAGGACTGAAGAATAAACTCAGGTGTGATGAATAGGGCGGCGGTAGGTCAGTCATACATTTTTGGAAACTAGAATCGACTGCTTAAAGGAAGGCATGGCACATGGTTTTGAGTCTAAAGATGATTTTGCATCTTTCATCTTTTAAGAACTCCCTTTACAATACTGTAAGTTTCCAGGTAAGTGTGCTGTGAAGGTCCGGTGTCAATATAATAAGTACGTTGGAGCACCACAGATCCACTTATCAGCTGTTAATGGTTCACCACGAGCACCTAAGGAAATATTTGCACAGTTCTTAAAAAGGGTAGAATCGGGTCAATGGCATTAAGACTCTTGGCAATTAGGAGTTTATCCTATAAAAAGGACACAGCTTTAGTGTTTAGCCAAGTAGGAAAGTATCTAAATCTCATCTGGAATGTCTGGGAACTGGAGAGCTTTAAGAGGAATTTAAGTCCAAGATAATGAAATCCTTTTCAACTTTAACTCACTATAAATAAGCTGTACTGGTTCCAAAATTTCTACCTAGGACGGGGGCTGGGGTGGTGTTTTGACTGAACAGGAATATATGAAGCTGAATTTGCATGATGCTTTATTTAAGATTGAGAAAACACCAACTGTCCACATCCCAGCCCATCACGCTCACTTCCCCTGTCAATAGCCTTATTAAAAGGAAGTAAGGAAAGAAATGGCAGGGGGAGGAGGAGTATATGTACTGAGTCTAGATCTGGAAAATAAGTCCAATAAGTCCATACATTACACTATCAGAGATCTGAATTAGTGCTTTTCAGTAGAGTACTTCCAATGATTAAATATGTTCTTGGTATACTAGGACAAAAATAATGTATCTTGCACATTTATGACAGATATAGTACTTTTATATATAGAATCGGGCTTATATTTGGCATAGGTGAAAGGAAAATGAATATTACTGTTAGGAAGTGAACGTATATGACAGCAATAGAGAGGTAACTGGCATTGCTTGAGAGAAAAATCAAAAGTAGGTTTGGTCCGCCTTATCAGAAATCATCAGGAAGCATAGTTGTGCAGAAACCAACAATAAAAGAAAAGTGCTCCAGAACATTTCCACAATAAAAACGTTTTTTAAAATTATCCTTCTTAAAAATTAATTTTTATTGTTTTTGAGAGAGAGACAGAGACAGAGACAGAGAGAAGGGGGAGGGCGCAGAACAGTCTCCATAGTTGCACATCATTGGTTTTTCCACAGTTTCATTCCATAGGTGGGCGCGGGGCTGCACAGGGCAGGAACTGGATCCCGGTGAGAACCAAACTGGGGACACTCCCCAGTTCAGCACATGGGTCCACACGGGCTGGGGCCGGGATTCGATCCATGCCCACCTTGTGGAATGAAACTATGTGGAAAAACCAATGATGTACAAATATGGAAACTGTTCAGGGCCCTCCCCCTTCTCTCTGTCTCTGTCTCTCTCTGTCTCTCTCTCTCTGTCAAAAACAATAAAAATAAATCTTTAAAAAAAAGGGGGGAGCCTAAAGGACACCAGTACCAGCTGGTCCTAGAGCACGGGGAATGGAAATAACTAGGGGAGGGAAGACACCCAAGAAAACCCTTCTCTTCGGGCCCTTGTCCTTACCTCAGAGTCAGGGCCACCTCCTCTAGGGTCCTTCCTCCAAGATGACTTCTCCCAATGCTTGGTGACAATGCAGGGGCTAGAGACTCAGATGCCCTTAGTGCTGAGGGCATCATTTTACAAAGCAAGAAACCAAGGACCAGAGGGCTGTCATGTGGTCCAGGGTTCCACGACCAGTTTAGAAGCGGGAGACATGAGGTTTGTGTCCCAGTACAAATGTGAATTCAAGGCTTTTTTTGTACACCACTGCTGCAACAGCCATTAGGAAATCCGAATAGCTGACAAATTTTGGGAGCTGTTAAAAATCGAACCTCAGAAGATATGTGGCAGCGTGGATGACAGACAGTCCACAGCATATCCTAAGTGTAAAGCAGGTTAGCAAGCACTTGTCACCCTGATTGTGTGGGGAGAAGTATCTGCAGAAGAAGAAAACCCACAGTGATGATCACCAAAGTAGAATTACAGATGAATTTTGTGTTTCATTTCACTTTCCATTCCTAGAAAATGAATAGTCATTAAATTTTTTTTTTTATTCAGGAAAAAGACGGGGATTTGTATTGTCATCTAGAGTTTCTCATAATTCTGAACTAAGCTTTTAGTCTGCTTGTTTCGATGAAAGCGGACACTTCTTGAGAACAAAAAATGAATCACTAGGTAAATACTGACTTGTTGCTAAACAAACAACAAACATATCATCCCATCTAAGCAGAGTTTTTCTCCAGACATTACAAATTTCACTTCTAATGCATCTTTGGATAGTGGACAGATTACCTTAAAACAGGTTTAAAAACTGACTTGAATGCTCAAAGAGGAAGAGGGGGAATCTCTCCTATTTTCAATGTTCACCTTTCATCAACTTATCAACTTTTCTTTTTTTTTAATTCCAGAACAGCAAGAGGAAATGTTTTGATTTTGCACACAAGTCATAATAACCGGCTGCTTTTGGACAGCATTACTAAGTAACACCACCAGCCTGTTGAAAATCAGTTCACTGATCTTTCTAGCTCAGACAATTGTTGGTGAAAGCTGCAGACAGGCTTCCTCTAGAAAAAAATCTTCAAAGTCCCAGGAGAAGTACTTTTTCCCATAACAGACAAATTTCCTGCCCTCGGCTTCAAATACATGGGAGGCCGTGACAGAAATGCAACACAGAGAAGGAACATTGAAGACAGTGGCTTCCGACAGAGGGATTAAAATAGAAAAGAGGGGCACTTGGGAATTGGAAGGCCACTCTAGGGCTAGTCCTGCTAAAGATTCTCATCGCGGCTGACCCCTTACTCAACTTCTCTCACTTACACCCCAAGAGAAATCTCTGTCTACCTTTTCACGATTTCCTACTCTGCTACTCCCAGTTTCCCCATCCTTAACATGAGAGGGAAAATGAATCCAACCTCAAAGTCGTTAAGAGGATTAAAAGGAATAATGCTGATGAGAGGTACCCAACAAATATATAATGTAGTCATGTGGACAAAAGATTAGTAATGTGAAAACATCTTTGTGATAGGCATTCCTAACATTAGCATCTAAATGAAAAACGAAAAGTTAGTTAAAAGATGGAGAGGGAAAAGTACATCCTTTTGCCCTTGAATCATCTGTCATGTCCAAGTCAGAGAGCTTGGGTGTTTGGAGTTGAGCTTCTGAAGTAATGTTGCAGCACACTCTGAGAGGGCTGTGCTATCATCAAAAGGACAGGTCTTGGAAGGAAATAGTTTCCAGAGGCCCTGTCCTTTCATTTCTACTTTCAAACCATGCCTAAGTAACTGAGGTTGACCTTCACACCTCTCTAATTTGGGTTTCACCAGGAGGGTGCATGGCAACGGGTTAATGACAGGGGTGGTGGAGTGCTGGGACGGGGAGGGTGGTGGAGTGCTGGGACGGGGAGGGTGGTAGGCCCAGCAGTGAGGTCCAAGGAGACCGGGACCAGGGATATGCTTCCATAACAGGGGGGTGTGGGTGGGCCCATCTCAATAGAGGTCACATGGCACCAGGCTAGTACCTTAGGCTTATGGAGAAAGTGTGACAGGGAGGAAAAAAGCAAAGAGAAATTATTGGACATAATATCCCTAGGTTATGTTTTAAAGGAAAGTAAGAAAACAGGTAAACAGACAAACTGCCATAATCAGCTTTTTCTTTTTTTACTTTGAACGATTAGTATGGAATCAATCATTGCGTCATGTTTTTCGGGAGCCATTTTTGTGGTGTGCTTCCGCTAGTTACTCAGGAAGCAATGCTGGTTGCAAATTAACACTCATCTGCATATAAATTTACAGGATTTTTAATACTTTGGTTTTCCAAGGCCTTTTAAAAAATGAGAGGGACCAGGAACTTGGTTTAGCTGGGTCCCACCCAATCTGAAAGTGGGTACAAATGTTAACTGCCAGTCCAAATTCGTGTATCTTCTAAATTAAGTATAGAAGGGGAGGCTGGGATGGCTCGGTGGGTTGAGCGCTCACTTTGCAGTGCCGGGGACTGGGGATCGAGTCCCGGCCCCGGCCAGTGCAGACCCATATGCTGAACTGGGGAACTCTCCCAGTTCAGTTCTCTCTCAATCTCTGTATCTCTCTCTCTGTGTCAAAAATAAATTAATTAATTAATTAATTAAGTAAGTAAGTAAGTATTGAAGAAAAATATTGGACCATTTGAAAAGCATATAGATTCTAAGGTGCACCCCCTTGGGGAGGAGATATTTCACTGCAAACACTGCTGAATAAGAGCACCATGTCCTTGTCTAACTCCTGGTGTAAAGTCACTGTGACATGTCTCCTCAGCAGGGGCTGCTCCAAATTCATTACGATGACACTAAATTGTTCACAGTGCTCCACAATATCCAGGTAGCACGATCGAGTTATCTCTCTCTCTCTCTCTCTCTCTCTCTCTTGTACTTCTGGGTCATGGCATCACCGTTACAACTACGAGGACATGGTACACAAATGCCCGAAACCCTCCAAGCCCACAGGGCTGCTCTTCTCTTGGCTGACAACATGTAAAAATGAACTAGACAATCAATCAAACAAGGCAAGTAAAGACCCAAACTCTCCAATGCCTCAGTCGCCCATTTGTCTGCTCTTAGAAGAGGGTCATACACCCAGTGTCACTGATTCTGGGGGTGAGAGGTTACATCAGGATGGAGGGAAAAGCTTCTGCCACTCCACTGAGGGTGGGTCACGTGCCGAGGGGAAACAGTGTGAATAAGACAGCTCTCCAAAGCAGCTTCTGTCCAATAAGGCCCACCTGGCAGAATGCAACAGGCTTGAAGTTGCAGAGTGAAGCAGTGATGGGGAGAAAGGAGGAAGGAGGAAGGAATTCAGACCCAGGAGAACGTGGAACGCTTCCTGCAATGGGGCTTGGCTGAGCCCTTAAGACAAGTTATTAAGAAGACACGAACAGGGAAACGTGGCCATGCTTCTCTTGAAAAGTCTGTGTGACATAAAGCGCACCCTTTACAGTTTCCTTCCTCAGAAGCAGTGCTCACCCCTGACACTCCCAAAAGTGGATTCTCTTAGCTAATAACCCATTTTTCAGTAAGACGGACAGAGAGTACCCAACTCATAAACCTATGTTTTTGTACTTATTTGGGGGCAAGGACTATTTCTCTGTCCTAGAACTGATAACAGAGCATTTGATAAAGGGCTAGAACACTGTCCAAGTTTTCTGCATCTACCTAAAATGACTACTGTTTTCTGCAAAGTCCTTGTCATGGGTGATGACTCCAGACAACCAAGATCTGGTTCTGTCCCCTACCCTCCAGGATTCAAACACAGACTTCTACGGAGACTGTGGTTATGTTCACAGCCATGACTCCATTTTACACGGAGGCCCGGAGGCCCGGAGGCCACAATGTAAGAAGTTCTTCTTCGAGCACCGCACAAGCCAAATAGCTAGTGCTCATGATGAGTACTCACTCTTTGGTCAGAAGAGGACAGGACTTGAGCAGGAAGTGTGAGAGCCCTGAGTCCTGGAAGTAGAGGTCAGGAGGGGCTGTGGGGCTCTTCAGATTCAAACACCGGACAATCACATACAGCACTGCAGCCACCGCGGCCAGCTTCACCCCGTCAAACACGGCAGGGAGCTCAGGGGTCTCCAGCATGGCATTCATCTTGGCCTGGGGAGCAGAGGCACAGGTCTAGTTATAGAGACGCACTAGGAGACAAAGCCCGCAGTGACCTGTCATGATCCAGATGTGTCCACAGGGCTCACCCAGGCAGGTTGCCCTTAGTGCTTACTGGCAACAATCCACATCACAAACACTGACAAAGTGGGCAGGGTGTTGTTTCATTTAAATCTAATGAATACTTCTAAGATAAGCAAATTGGAGAATGCGGAGAATGAAATCCTTTAGAGAGGAAGGGTGGGACTAGGAGTGGCACTCTGACGTCTGTTAACAGGAGGCTTCCCATGTCTCTGCAGACTTAATTGGCCCCTGGTGCACCCACCAGGCGTGTGTGAAGTGTCCTGGTTACAGCTTGGGACAGAGACTCGGGGTGGGGCTGTCACAGGCCCCAGGTGTGGTCATCTGGCCTGCTGGCTCTGCCCCTCTATTTTTATAGCAGGATGAGATAAAGCCACCTGGGCCTGACTCCCCCATCTGCTCCTGAGGGAGCTACAGTACAGTTCAGACCCACCCCGGTTTACAGGGGTCCTTGATCCTGGGGGTTTCAGGCAGAGTGAAACGGAGTTCAGCCATGTTTCCCCCAACTAGTCCAAAATTAGGCTCAAAGTGGACCGAATTCAATTGCTAAGCCAACATTTAAAAATTGGCGTGTGGAAAATATCTGGCTTTTTCCAAGCTCTCCTAACATTTTATCTTTTGTGGTAGCTTTCTCTTATATACAAGACACACATGCACACATATATACCCCTCCAAACCCATACAACAACAAAAACAAAAGAAACAAAAATCCAGTCTTTCCAAAGCTGCTCAGCAGATAAACAGAACATCAGCTGTCACCTTAAAAATGAGGGAAACCACATGTTAACAAAAAAGGAGAAAATGGGAACATAGCCAAGGTAGCTATGGCAACAGCTTCCCCTGGAATGGCTTCAAGTAGCCTCTGCTAAAAACAGCACTGAGAACTCTGTACACACAGAACGGGTGGGACCAAACAATCTCTCCAAAACATGTTTGGAGCATAACAGAAGGAACTCTCTCGAGACCCACAGCAAGGCCAGAGGGGACGCTGAAACCCTTTTCTAAAGTCAAGGAACTGTGGCAAATACAAGATGTAAATACACTGCTGACAATCTTTGGCAGGGACTCCCAATTCAGTGGGGAAGGCAACCAAAGATCGCAAATTCTTAGCTCGCCTTCCACCATTTAGACAAGAAAAGAATTAAAAAAAAAAAATCTATCCAACACAATTTCAAATCCAGGCTAGACTTCTGACTATACTTTCAACTGTATCCACCTTTGAACTTTTAAGAGCTGACAGCTTCCTTAAAATTCAACTTCTGGGGACATGTCACCTCACTCATGCATGGGGCCATGTCCCCACTAAAGAGCGGCTATTTATAAGCCCCTAAAACAAAGATTCTTAACTTAGGGTCTGTGTACCCATATGGGATTCTAGGGTCCCCTAAACTTATATGCAAAAGTGTGTATGTACAATTTTCTGGACAGGGAGGTCTGCAGATTTAATCAGTTCTGCAAGGGCATCTGTGGCCTAAAAAGTCCCCCGCACTGCAATCACAGATAGTCCATGGGTTCAGCATTTGGCTCTGGCTCCCAACTCATCAGAGCACTGTTACCTGTGCCAGTCAAACCAATGAGACACGAACATCCAAGATGATACATCTTGTTAACATGGATTTTTAAGTCTTGTGAGGGAAGGGCCAAAAATAAGATCTGGCAGCAACTCCAGCATTTCTTTGACATGACGTTGGTGGTATGGAACTGAAACAGATGCTCTTTCTTGTCCTCTTTGTTGGGAAGAGAACAGAGGAATGCAGCAGGTGGTTGCACCTGTTCCCTTGTTGGTCTAGAGTAGACTTAACTGAATTAAAAAATAACATTAAGTCCTTCCCTCCCCAGTTGCACTCACTACTGGAATAAGGGAGTTGGGAAGAGACGTCAAAATAAGTCTAAGCAACACATACCTATGTCCCTTGTTCCTCTCTACTGAGAATATGGACTGTCCTTGAAGACTTGTACAGCTGGGCCGGTCAGGTCAGATCTCTTCTTCTAGTTAACCTAAAAGCTGAAAAGATTGGATGGTGACAAGAAAGCAATTTAAATGAAATGTAAGCATATTCCATGCTTCTCTGCATTCCCAGTCTTTAGGGAGAGACAGTTTCTGTGACTAATGTGTGCCACACTCTTGGCCGTCTGAACCAACCTGCTGGCAGGAGCCTCTGTCAATCCACGGACTGAAGGGCACTCTCCGGTTTCCAGGAGAAGCTATCTGCTGTGCTCAGAACTCCAGCCAAAGCAAACTCACCCTGCTTATACCCTTCATCTCGTAACACGATCTGCAGAAAGGCCTGACAGGTATCGTTTCTGTGGGACCGATGACACAACTTAATGAGGCTTTAGGTCAAGGTAGCAGTTGGTTGACTCATTCTTTCTCCACTAAACATAGAGCAATGATGGAAAAATAAAATGAGCTGAGAAAATTAAAAGGACATAGATGGGCTCCAAACCATGGTACCAGAAACAGAACAGAACGGAAAGTAATGGGTGGGGATCCGCATGACCTGCTGGGTCTGGGTCCAGACTGGGCGCAGGAGCCTGGCTATAGGGGGGCACCAGTAACTAAAGGTGCCCCTTATGACATGGGGAGCCAGAGCCAGGCCCACTGTGCTAAAGAGCTACTATGGCTTTCAAAGTAGTAGAGGAAACAAAGAGAATGGTGTCTATATTAACACTACCTACCTGCCAAGCTCTGTTTTCCATTTTTTACATATACTAACACATTTAATTATTACCACACACTATTAAGTAGTATTATCCCCTTTTATCGACGAGGAAACTGAGGAATAGAAAACTTGTGTAAGTTGCTCAAGGCCACACAGCTAGTAGGCAGAGAAGCTAGGATTCACACCCAGCTGCAAAGGCCCTCGTCTTCACCACCACGCTGTGCCACTTGAAAGCAGGAAGAGGAAGCGAGAGAGAAAATGGATGGTGCACAAAACACAGAGGAGATACCAGAGGCTTGCCCAAAGTCACACAGCTGTGAAAGAGCTGAGCTGGGACTCCTGCCCAATTTTCTCATTCTACCACCCCAAAATGATTTAGACAGAAAATGAAAGCCAGTTGAAGCAGAGACTCAATTAACCTTCAGAGTAGTCTTGCTCAACTGCAAGGTTTTATTATTTCTTCGTATTCTGTGACAAATTAGCCACGGAGGAGCAAGTTTTGTTGAGATGGGGCTAAAGACCAAAGTCGCCAGCCACATCACAAGCATGTAACTTCTCCAGGGCTTCGCTGCCAAGTGAAAAACAAGGGATGGATCCCACGGGATGGCATTGCATTTGGCTGGTATTTTTTAAAAACTGAATTTATTGGCTGCCAAGTTATAAACATCACATTTCAGACAAAAATCTGGATTTCTGGTTTCTCTTGGAAAAAAATAAATAAATCAGAAGATTTGGCAACACTGAGCCAGCATTCTCAAATGGCAACAATGAATGGAGCTGAGTGGCAGTTGCCCCCTTTAGACATGCTCTTGCTAGGTTGCCACAGTCCCTACCACTATCATCGTCCTCAACTCTGAGCCCTGGACTACTTAATCTTTTATGGTACCTGAATGATTCCTGCAAACATCTGAATATGCAACTCCTGGAAAAAGCTAAGGTCCCTTCCAGCCCTAGATGAGTCTATACCACGGGTGTCCAACCTTTTGGCTTCCCTGGGTCACACTGGAAGAATTGTCTTGGGCCACACATACAATACACTAACACTAATGATAGTTAATGAGCTAAAAAAAAAAAAAATCACAAGAAAAATCTCTTAATGTTTTAAGGAAGTTCACAAATTTGTGTTGGGCTGTATTTAATGCTGTCCTGAGCCAGCTTGGTCTATACTAAGTGAATGTTCAAAAGATATGCTATCAGTATATGTATAAATAATAAGAATTCATTGAAAAGGATTATGGAAAGGCAAAGGGACAAATAACAAGATGCAGTACATTTTATTTGCTGATTTTTGCATCGAAGTTTATACCTTGACAATAACCACCAACTATTTGAGATCACTTCAACAAAACACCGAAGAGATGTGCATAAAGATTCAGAAAAGTGGCTGATGGTTTCCCCCAAAGAAGCCTCTCCTTCCTTGTGACAGAAATGGGGAACATGTGCCTTGATAGAAAAATAAACTACAGACCTTGGCCTCACTTGCTGGTAGGTGAGTCCACGGGACTACATTTTGGCCACTTCTGGAGGGGTTGGTCTATTTCTAAGGCAGATCCTTAAAAGGCAGGGAGTGGACTCTTCTGCCCTTTTTCCTTTCTTGCATTTCTGGGATGCAGATGTGGCTGCAACTCCAGCAGCCATCTTGGGCCATGAAGTGACCTTGAGGTCACTCTAGAAGCCACATTAAGAGAACAGCAGAGTAGAAAGACAGAAGCCTCGGGTCCCTGGTGATTTCATGGAGCCACCATATCAGACCTAGACCGCCTGCCTCAGGATTTCTTTTCTGTGAGAGAATAAACACTTGCATATTTAAGCAACTGTTATTTCTAGACCCTCTTAGTCTTTAATTTCTAATGACATAGAAGGAAATATTATATACCCAAATGTTAATGGATGCTACAACAGTTCTAATTGGGTTATTAGAGTACAAGTAATTTTTCTATTTTTTTTCTTTCCAAAATTTCTAATGACTACACATATTTTTGTTATTAGAAAAAAGGCTTTAAAATATCAACTAACAAAATCTAAGAAGAAATTAAGAAACTCTGGACAATGAAAATGCCTAGGTTAACATTCACAATTACCTATGTGATTAAGCCTAGAATGTATTTGAGGTTTCTGACTGCCAGGGACAAAAAGGAAACCCAAATAGACTCACATTTCTCCAAAATGTTAAGAGAACTAACATGTATTGTGTTCTTACCCCAGAAAGCATGACAGATACTTAGGGGAAGCAGGCCTTTTCAGGCATTAAATTATAAAAAATAAAATCTGCGGGACTTTATATAAGGGGACCTTGAGTGATGTGACAGGCAGTGTCCTCCTACAACTTTCTTTTTTATTGCAAAAGCAAAAGAAAATTAACTCAACCCTTGAAAAGTACAAGGGTTTAAAATTGAATTCAATTCAGTGCAGGCAGTTCTCTGAGAGGTTTGCAATTATTATGGTCCCAATATACAGCCTTGATCCAAAGCTTGAACTTGAAGTTCCAAAGAGCAGGGCAGTTCTACACATCATTAGGGCCATAGCCCTTGAACTTCAGTGGGCTTAAGGACCATCATGATGACTTACTGTATGTCTAGTACCATACTAACCATTGTATAGGACTGTAATTAAGTAGAATTCTCATTTTAACTGGGGAGAAAAGTGAAGGCTATATGTACTTTAAAACTTGGGGACAAGAATAATTCATCTAGGACAGGGCTGGGCAAGACGTCAATTGTGGTCCACTGCCAAGCAATTTTGGGGTGCTGCCTGAATAATGAAATAAATAGTTGACCACGACACTTGGAGAAGTAGCCCTTGCCCTGAAAAAGTCTGCCCAGACCTGGTCTAGGAAATAATTAACCATGGGAAGATACATGGAACAGTCAGATCTTAAACTGGGCCTTAGGATTTAGAAATGTGTGCAAGTGAATGTGTGTGTGTATGTGTAGGGGAGAGAATGAATGTGTATATGTGTGTGTGTAGTAATCTGTAAGATTTAACTGGCAATTCTAGAACAAAACTCTTAAAATAATTCTAACTTATCCTGATGCATTTTAGCTTATGTTGATTTTCTTTCCAAGTTCAATCTGCCACTAAGTATTAATGTTCTGAATTTGTTCTGGACACAACAAACTTAGCCCTCACTTTACTATTCTATATGCCCCTCTTCTTTTCTAGGCAGGTGAAATCCAGTTAAAATGAACATCAGGCAGACCAGATAAGAAAGACATCCAGAAAGGCTATCAGCCCCACACTTCCCCTGTACCCACCTCAGTCATTTTATGAGTGTGATTTAGCTACTGCAAATCATATTTAAAATTCCATTTGTAGTCTCTACATTAACAAAGAAACCCAAGTTTCTTTGCCAAATGCCTAAGAGTAAAGGAACTTTCAGTGCTGCCCTCGCTCTCTACAACGTGCTGGACTGGTGTTTCCCCCAGTGCCAGGGCCTAGACTTCTCTCTCATGGCTAATAGCATGAGTTTAAGATGGAGGCACAAGGAAGCGGGGATGGCTCAGTGGGTTAAGCACTCACTTTGCAGCCCTGGGGACCGAGGATTGAATCCCGGCCTCGGCCCAGGCAGACCCACATGCTGAACTGGGGTGTGCTTCCTGAATGCAGTGAGGCCCCCAGTTCAGTTCAAAAAATAATAATAATAAATAAAAAGATGGAGGCACAGACACAAGGAGAGACAGGGCCACTGTGCTAGGAGAGGCTCTAGTATGGAGGTATTGAGAATTGGGTCCCAGTACCTGCTCTGCCCCTTCCTAGCCAGTGACCTTGAACAAGTCACTTAACCATTCTGGGCCCTAAACACCTCATCTGTAAAATGAGAGTCTTTAGATTCAAAGTAGATGATACCAAAGGTCTCTTTTAGCTCAAAATTTCTGAGATTCTAGGGATAGAATTGCAGTCCTTGGCTACAGAGCACAGGAAAAACTCTCCCTGAGCTGTAACAGAAGACAGCCCTGCCTCCCAGCCTACTTTGGGGACCATTAAACAACACAATGTATAAGAACGACAACCCTGAAGGCCTTTGTTCTTCCTTCAAATAAGTTACACAGTGATACATTTTCAGCTGTGCCATTTATGCCAATAATTCCATCATATTCATTCCACCTGCATGGGCGAATGATGGATAGAATATTAATGTTCACTGGCAATCCAAAACTTATTGTGAGGAAAGACAGAAAAAACCGAACCGAGACCTCAAACACAGAAAATTCATCACCTTGTATAGTGGGTTGAATAGTGTCTCCCTAAAATTCATGTCCACCTGGGACCTGTGAAAGTGACCTTATTTGGAAAGAGAGTCATTGAAGATGCAACATCAAGTTAGATCGGGTTAAGGAGAGGGACATTTGGACAGAGACACACAAAGGAGAAAGAAGATGGAGGTAGAGATCGGACTGATGCCTCTCTAAAGCCAGGGAACCATCAGAAGCTTGAGAAAAGCCAGGAACAGAGCTTCCATCAGAGTCCCCAACAAGGGACCAACCTGGCTAACACCTTGATTTCAGACTTCTAGCCTCTACAACTGTGAAAGAATAAGCCCAAATTACCTCTTGTGACTCAGCAGTTCCACGCCCTTGTGGTTTAGAGCCTGAAGAGACCCTTTACCACATCCTTTTTGAAAGGTCCCTTGTTACCCAAACAAGCTCCAACCAACAGAGACCAGTACCAGCTAACTGACGCAAATATTCCCAGGCTACGTCTTAACACAATACAAACTCCATTCTGTGTGCAGATATTTATTAGCTTGGTTTCTCTGCCTCTGTGATTCAACTGTCAGATCCCTTCCCCCCAAACTCCCACTTTTATTGGTAAAGAGACACCTTGGACCAGGTGAGGGGGTCTGTCTTGCGACCCAATGGATCTGACAAATAAGTTTCAATACTTATGCTGGTCCTCTCAAGGGAAACCAAACTCCTAAAGAATTTCTCTCTTCCTATTCCCATTTGGTTGAGGACATGCATTTTGTTCAGATTTAGGCCCTGGAGTGAGTGAGCTCATTGTCAAATTCCGGGCCCAATAATTCAGATGTTTGTCCTTGGGCAAGTTGACTAACCTCTCTGAGCCTCATCTACAAACTGCACGTTAATATAGATAGAGCAATTAAAATAAATTCCTGGAAAACATTAAGTGCCCCCTGAATATTAGCTATCCCATCACCACTACTAAATTCTCCTCCATTTTGCCTTAGTAAACTCCCTAATCTGACAGAAATTACCACAATATACTCTTTCCTGACACAGAGGCCTCACCAACAATGAAATAACTAGCTGATTCACTGCATGGGGCTCCTCCAACAAGCTTAAAATTAATCCCAGGACACACACACACAGAACCACGATAGGCTTAATAAATCACCGAGTAGTAAGTGTTCATCATCAAGTTCCATTCACAGTTCCAAAATGTGTTCTTGTATCTGTGCTAAAAGTGGTTCTGGCAGTGCACCATCCAGACTCCTCCTCCTGACACACACACAGCCCCCATTCTCCTGCCGAGGGGCCCCTTCTTTTCCATGGGAAGGCTGTCCCCTCATATGTACATTCTTCTCACAGGGAAGTCTACTCTTGCCTGGCCTGGTCCTCCCAGCAAACCTCTTCAATGTTCTGGAATAAAACCCCAGGCCAGCCTCTGGCAGGCTTCCTTCCTCAACGCTGCTCTGTGAGCAGTGCCAGAACCATGGTGGAAGGCCACAGCGCACTGCCGACAAAATCCTCGTGTCACCCCAGTCTGTCAGCCTCTTTGGTGGAAACTTATAAAAGCAGTCAACCCTACATGTGGGCAACCTGGCATCTCTGGGGAGAAGACAGCGAAAGGGCCAGTTTCTCTCCCCTCTATCTGTCATTTAACTACAGAAGTCAAAGCTGTTACAGAGTGGGGGGAAATAAGCCACTTGGCAGGAGGGGAGAAGCAGCCCAGAGCAGATTGCTGGGGGCAAGCCCAGCCACCCCACTCTGAGAGGTTTCTTTGTGCTCTCTGAATCACTCACTGCCATGGCACTGGGACAGTGTCAGAGGCTCTGCTAGACGGTACCAAGGCCTGGCCTACTATATTGAGATTTCACACATGCTGACAACTTGTGCTGTGGGCCTTGTTCTCACCTTTCCCTGAGCAGCTTTGCCAGTGGCTCACAAAACAGCTTCTCAGCACATCCAGGATATTCTAGGCCTGTGGACTCTTCTCCCAAGGAGTCCTGTTGGATGAGTCTTCAGGGGAACCAGGTTTTGAAATTCCTCCTCACCACTACCACCTCAAGCCCAAAATGGTGGAGAGAACTGTCAATGATAGGGACAACCCTGTTTCCAAGAGCTGTTAAGAAAAGCTTGTGTATTTATTTTTGAACATTAAGTAAGCACTGAGTACCTAGACCTTATCCTTCACATACAAACAACCAGGGAGTGGCCCTGGGAAGTTGGGGTGGGGTTATGGTGCGGGGAAGTGGCTGGTGGAAGGGAGACTGAAAATAAGGCAAAAGAAAGCTCCTTGGTGATCTAGTCCCAAATCTCTTATACATCAGGTCCTACAAGGTGAAGGACTGTCTCAAGTCACACACACTTTGGTAAAACGGAAGGAATTTACAGATAATTAAATACGGTTATGTTAATGTTCTCAGCTGCAGCCAAAAGTAAGACCTTGAAATTGCCTTTTTGTGCAAACTCGCTCATGTGATAAGTTTTTTAGTCCTATTCTTCCACAAAGTCATAAGGCCACACACTCAACGTGCTGAAATTTCAGAAAAATGTCCGGCAATCTCCCAGTGAGAGGAAAGTTACCCTAATGCAAGAAAATGTGAACCTCACATTTAAATGTCAGCAATGGCTACTAACCCATAAGCTCTCCCAAAAGAAAGTTACTAAACTAAAAATAGCTGAGATTGAGTCACCAATTCAGTGGCACATCTAATTAAGCCCTTTTACATGGTCTTACTAAAATACTAGAAGGAAACAGGCCACCCCCTCTAGTAAATAGCCCTGCTGAGAGTGGTAGTATTTTTGTCTCCTAGAGGACAGTGGGTAAAGTACACAGGAAAATCACAAGCAAAATTGTTTTCTCTACCATTGAGAAACCATTTAATCCACAGCTGAGAACAAACCAAAAATCACAAGCCAGGTGTTCCCTTTATGGAGATCCTAGAATTTTCTGGGAGGAGGGGCACTTTCATGGAGAGATTTAACAGCTCTACCATTGTATTAAAATTTTTATGCTGTGCTTAAATTGTAATATCAAAAGCAAAATCTCACTTTACCAGAAGCCAACAAGACCAAGTGCCTAGTTTTGAGACAGAATTTTTTGAGACGGTACAAGCAAGAGAAGAGTGACTTGAGATTTACTGCACAAAAGAAACATCCAGGGCATATCCTTGGGACAGTACGAATCCCACCCATTCTTCAGTGTCTGCAAACAAGTTTCCACAAGGAGGAAACTGAGGGCTGGAGTGACAGGGCAAGACGTAGCATCTGGCACAGCCATGGGTTCTTTAACCCATGACCCCATGGAACTCACCAAAGCAAAGGACACAGCTTAATCCAGAGCTGCAACGGAAAAAGGCTCACAGCTACCTTAAGTTAGTGAGAAAATAAAAATAGCCAGGAGACCCCACTCCTGAGCATTCTGGTCTCCCACGGCTCCCAGTGTCAGATCGGAGCACAGTACTTGGTTCATACCCGTACTTAGGACCTATAATGCGAACACTGACACATTATCGCTCTGACACGTGCCTTTCACCATGGTAGGCATCAAGAGGCACATCTGTGAGGTCAAGCCCCTCATCCCTTCCCAAGGGGGACACTTCTGACCCTTGCAGGCTGGGCAGGGCTGAACTCACCCATTTGCCCTGGCTCTGTGGTTCTCTAAGGATGAATTTTGCCAGCTGTGAGAGCAGTAGCTCCCCGCAGAGACTGGCCTACAAAGCAGGAAAGGTTCGGGGAGCCTTGTCCTTCCAAGCCCGGGAAAAGATTCTGGAGGGGCAAGCACATACAGTGTACATGGCATTTTAAGGCATGCTTTCCTTGTTTATGTTTTGTAAGTACCTGGAACTCTATGAGTTGAAACAGGAGCTTGGAGCAGCATGCTTAGAGACCACCAATTCCACTGTAACAAGTGCCCAAGGTTTAGAAGACAAACTACCCCAGCTAAATGCAGATAAAAAAAAGGACAGATTCTCACTCAGGCCCTTGGCCTAAAAATGAAGGGAAGGGTATTGTGAGACAGTTGCTCATCTGAATAGGCCAGACCCAATATTAGGCTTCCAGGGAGCCCCTACCCTGCCGCTGCCATCAGTCCTGCTGATTCTAAGAGCTAAACAGAGCCTTGCCCCTTCCCCCCTCAACTTTTAGATCACAACCCAAGTGGAAAGATCCAAAGGTATTGGATTCTGGATGTCAGAAGAGGAAAGGGAACCCACTTGTGTCTCTATACAACTTGCTTCCCATGGCACCTGGAGCCATTCCCTGCTCTTAGCATGCTGTGCTGTGCAGCTGCGGGCAGATCACTTGCCCTCTCTGGGTATTTTGAAGCCTATCCTAAGAGCCCATGTGGTCTAATCAAACAACACAGGCTTTAAAATCACAGGATCTGGGGGTTTTGAGTTCAGGTTCCACCAAGTAACCTGGGGTGAACTATCTAAATTTTATGACAGTGCTTTTTCTTCTATAAAATGGGGGAAGCGCAGGTTACATTACAGGATATTGAGAGAAAGAAGTTGATGAGAGTATGTAGGTTAAAAAAAAAAAAAAGCTTTATAAATATAAAATATTTACAGATATCCTCAAGATAAGGTTTGTAAGATGCCTTGAGCTATTTAGACGAAAGCTGCCTTGTTAAATATTTTAAGAGTAGACAATGTTAGTTTTAAAGCAATTGCCAAGGAATTTTAAGGCATCAAGAGCATAAAAATTGTTCCCTTGAGCAGTTCTGAGCTTGGCTTTTATCAAATCTTTTTAATGAGGACACTGAAAAATCTAGAAAAATAAAAAATCAAAAGTTCTAGGATGGAAAGAGCCACCCTCTGGGTTGATATATCTTGGGGTCTTAGCTAAACAGATGGCTTTTCCAAGAGACAGGAGCAGGTTCACATCGTCAAATGCTTCCGTCTCCCCACAGGTCCAACACAAACACCTCACTGTTGTTCTAGGCATCACTCCCGCTCTCCACCCACTTGGGAAGCAAACTTTCTCAGCCTTCTCTAAAGCCCCAGGACAAGTTCCAAAGGTCACCCTAAGTCACCCAGCAGCCTCCTCCTCTGGTTTTATCTAAACTTTGCCTGTTATCAGTCAGGCATTTGCTTGAGTCACACATATCCCCCACCTGCATCTGTGTCGCATGATAGCTCAACGAAACATTCCATACCTGGAGCAGGAGCCCCTCACATAGAGCAGAGACTCAGCTCACTTTACAGCAGTTCTTCCTCTCCCAGGAATGCGTCCCCCATGCATACACATGTCCTGGGAGGTGAGAAGCCCGCCATCAAGGAAGATTGTTTCATGAGGAACGAGGGAAATGCTTCTCCATAATTGGGAAAGAAAGTGATCCTGTTTCCCCAAAATTGATTTACCTGCGTAAGTTGGGAGCACCCTCATGGATAAAGCAGCGGTTTGGAAATGAAGAGGATAGAACCAAAAACTGTGTCAATACTATTGGGGGTGAGAGGGTGTTTTGCCAAACTGCCACCCACTTTCTGACATTCCACCCCACTCCTGACGGGTACCAAAGATATCAGCTTTATTCTAAGTTCCGCGGTGGCTATGAAAGAAGTGTAGTACATGGCATTTATAAAATAATTAGAAAGCAGCGCAAAAACCCAAGCATAATTAAGGATGAAATCTGAAGTACCACCTATAAATTAAAAGAATTCAAACAAAAGAGGCAGAAAGAAGGACTCAGCTGTGGAGCCATGGGGAATAGATGGAACAGAAGAAAAGGAGAGTAGGGCACAGACATCAGGCTGGGCTCATAGGCTGAGCCAAGGCCTGAGAATGCTAGGCAGATAGGAGACTGGCAGGCAGCACGAGAGGGACAGGTTTGGGAGCAGCAGGAATGAGTCACTGTGGAGTAAAGCTTCAGGACTTTACTTAAAAGGAGAATTCCAGACATTAGATTGAAAGATGGCGCCGCAGGTATGTTGCCTTGGCTGTGTGTGCTGGGCTGGCACCCCGAGGGACTGACATATGGCAGTAGGTGTGAGTAGGTGTTACCTGACCTATGGGATGTTGGACAAGCAGTGTTATTCACCATTGGAACATCACTGCAAGCCCTCAATGGCATCCTGATAGTTTTGTACAACCTGCTGAACTACACAGGAACCTTCATTGGGGGGCCCATTCCCTCCAGACCCTAAACATCATAAATTACCATCTCCTATCCTTATATTGTGCAAAGACCCTTTCATAACCAGAGAATCTGCAAGTCACATCTCTACATAAAGGTGATGATTCACATCCCTTTAATCTCTGTTGGGGATTCTGGTCTGTGCCCTTCTAATTCAACCCTCATGTATAAATGATACATAAGTTTAAATTTACGGTCTTGAGCCCACAGTGGGCACTCTGGAAGTATTTATTGATTGAGTCTGTGGGAAAGGCCCAGCATATCACCACTGATCCCTTGAGCAGAGTTTTCTTACGAAGAGATTATTGCATTAGACTGAGAGGTGCAGGCCTGTATGAGTAACTGCCATGCTACTGCGGGTGGCTGGAGAGAGAAAGCTCAGTGTGGCCTGGGCTGTCAGAAGCTTTGGATACTTTAAAGAACATCTCAAAGTTCAGGCAAAGAATTATCCTTCTAACTGAAAGCTTTCCACTTTCTGACATCACAGAAACTACTGTTCAATGCCATATTTCTTTTCTCCTTTTCCTTGTTGGTCTAAAGCACATCTTATTAGGTACCAAGAGCTATAAATCTAGTTCAGAAACTGCTCACAAAGAAAGAGAATTCAAAGCAAAGATAGGCTGTTGGAGGAAGCAGAAGGAATGAAAGGTCCCCAAAGGGAAAGCAGAAAGGATCCACCCACTGGCGTCAGGTAAATACTGTCACACCCTTATACGACTCACAATTTCTGCTACTAACTTGTAAGCAACAAAACTGTCTATGGTATTTTCAATTGACATGAGCTTATATGATTCAGATAATATAAATTTGAATACAAATGACCCTAGGTTAACCTAGACTGAGATGTAGGTATTAACTATAAAATAGAGATTTTTTTTAACATCCAAGGAAAATAGAGAAATCGTTCCTCAAACCTCTGTAGTATTTGAAACAGGTTTGAGAAAATAGGTCACAGTGATTGGTGTTACAAAGATTTCTGCTTCACTGAGATGCTTACCGTGGGTGTGCACTGATGCTGGAGAAGCAAGGCCACTCACAACAGGGTGAATAAATTCACAGACTTTGGGAAAGGACAGCTCTAGCCTGAATCACAACTCTGCCACTAACTGGTTGTATGACTATGGGCAAGTTCTTAATGTCTTTGCACTCCAGTTTCCTTACCTATTAAATGGGGATAATAAGAGCGTCCTACTATTACAGTAAAAATAAAAACCGCAGACGCAAGGCTAGCTTGGCAGTGGTGTATTCATCAGGGAAGGCAAAGGCGGGGCCTGCTTTATCCAACAAGGCCAGAGGACCCCAGACCCGAGCCAAATGTCTGGGCATTGTTAGTTCAGTTTTGGACCTGCCTGTGAGTGTTCACTACCAAACCAATTTAACTACCTTCTACAGGTGATAAGGGGCTCACACACCTACATGTTGCTGTCCTCAATCCAGACCATTAGCTTCTCTGTCATCCACCCAGAGAACATATTAACTTTGTGAATCACAGGTGATGGTCAAAGACCCTTACTCTGTGACCCAGTAGTGTTCTCTGATTGATGCTAACAATTACTGTATCTTTAAAATGATGGATGGAGCAGAATTAAATAATAAAAATTCCTATCTGTATCATACCCATCAATAGACAACTGGATAAAGAAGAGGTGGTACATATAATACAATGAAAAACTAGTTGGCCATAAAAAAGACTAAAATCTTACCATTTGCAACAACATGAATGGGCCTAAAACATATTGTGCTGAGTGGAGTAGGTCAGACTGAGAAAGACAAATGCCATATGATGTCACTTCTATGTGGCATCTAAAGAACAAAATAAATGAATGAACACAACAGAAACAGACTCACAGATGCACAGAACAAATTGATGGCTGCCAGATGGGAGGCGGGTGGGGGGCTGAGTGAAAAAGGTGAAGGGATTAAGAAATACAAATTGGCAGTCACAAAATAGTCATGGGGATGTAAAGTACAGCAGAAGGAATATGGTGGATAATACTGTAATAATTATGTTTAGTGCCAGGTGGGTTCTAGCCTAATTGGGGAATCACTGCATAAATTATATAAATGCCTAACCACTATGCTGTATACCCAACTAACATAAAATAATACTGAATGTCAACTATAACTGAAAAAAAATTAACAAAAGAAAATAATTCCTATTTGGGTAACTCCACAGTTTATCAAATGCTTGTGATTTAAATAGATGACATCAGTTACTCCTCAAACATGTCATGAAACCTACTGTGTTGATAGTAAAGACCAATTGCATAATTTACTGTTTACAAAGTACATTACAGACATTACCTCATTCGGTACTCAGCACAATTCTGTGAGTTATTAATAAGCAAGGACACCGGGGGTTTGGGAATCCTCCTTGTGCTGGGTCCTGGGTAAGGCTCCAGGAATACAGACAGGTGAGGCACCTACCCATCCACCTCAGAGGACCTTGGAAGAGCTGGATGGATCCTGACCATGTTAGTCCCATTGACAGATGCTCTGTAACGCCTCTTCCATCCAAAAAAGCCTTAAAAAATTTTTTTCATTCCTCTTATAAACTCTTTGGTGGTGAAGTCAAGATCTCTCTTACATTTTCAGTGCAACACCCACCTTTCTATATGTAGAGTTAATAAACAGACTGATGGTTGATTTGAACTGACAGACTAAGGGGCAAGGAACTATATTTTCTAAATTGGGGGAAATATCCTTGGCTGTCATCTACTTAACATTTTCCATCACCTTTCTATTTAGAAGGGCACATTTTTCCCTTTTTCAGTGTTACTGAGAAGAGTGAGTAAGGACTTTATTTACATAGTCAGGATAGAGAAGGGAGTCACAGCCAGGGGTGTGGGAGTCTGAGAAGCTGAAGTCTACATTGTGAAGGCAGTTCAGGCCACACAGGGAGCTGTGAAGGGCCGGGAGCTCAGCAAGCATTCATGGAAAGGGGTGTTCATAATGAATTTGCTAACAGATGTATGAAATATCCTGGTTGTGCATGAACACCTCTGGAGGATGAAGAGAATGGTAATTCTGGTGACTCTAAGGGACAAAACTAGGAGGCAGAATCAGGGGTGGACAGAGACATGTTTACTATTTAACCTTTGGTGCCTTTCAAATATTTTCTTTCATCATATACAGGAATTAGGTATTTTCCAAAAAATATTCTTTAATGTAAAACATTAAAAATTAAAAAATGTAAAATATTAATACAAATAGAATAGCCTTTTATACAGCAAACCCAACACACTTGTTAATCTGGACAGCTGAGTTCCTGGCACACACCAGATGCTCAGTTTGTTGAACTTAATGAACTTCCACTTAAAGACAACAAAAGAAAATCAGAAACCAGGCAAACCCATGTGTCTCCCAGTTCTCTAATAGCTCTTTCTTTATCTGTCTAATATTTAGCTGCTGCAAAAGATCATCAGAGAATAGGCCCATGTGTAACAAGCCCTGCATCCAACTGGATAATCCACCTGATCACCCATCCACATCAGCCATTTTATAAACAGAAAATGTTTAATATGAAAACATGCTACCCTGGGCCCCAGAAAACAAAAATAAATGGGCAGACATGAAAATGATCTCACAGTGCAACAGAAACCAGAATACCATAAGCGGTAGGTCATGGCAGTTTTTTCTCATGGGGTACCATTATATTGGAAGTCTTTCTGTTAGGGACTTTCAAAGAGCCAGGCTTTAGGCACAAAACAAGATAGACTCTGCCCCTGTCTTCTATAGGAGCAAAGAAATGTTATGTGCTTGGGGCAAAGGGAATTATCACTATACTCTTTGTGGGCACTGCCGGAGATTACCAGGAGGAAGGTGTAAGTAAAGATGTAAGAAATAACAGTAAATAAGAAGCCTTCCACCAGGCCCTTATGAAAAAAGAGAACAAGATAATGAGAAAGGGGCCCGCTATTAGTACACAAACAATGGAACTAAAGCAATTATTTCAAGATGGCTGAGCTCTAGAATGTCCTAAACAAAAAAACAAAACAAAACAAAACAAAACAAAATCATCTCTTAAGAAGGTGCCAGCCAATGACTAGTGTGATAATCATCTTTGGTTCATTCTAGAAATCACAGAGAGGGGAAAATCAAAGGTGACCGGATTCCTGAGAGAAATAAAGGTGACAGGTATTTCTTAATTAAAAGGGAACTGGCTGGCAAACTGAGAGTGGGTATTTATCAAAACCAGGAAGGTGATAAAGGAAATGGAGTGTAAAGTTAAAAAGGAAGAAGGGGAACTTCCCCAACCGAAATGAGAGGAAACGACCATCCCATGGCAACTTGCCGTCTAGTTTATTTCAAGCTTAAGAAAAGAACAGGAAAAATGAAGAAAGACCAGTGAACAAGCAAGATTAAGAACAAGAATCAGTCACACACTTGTGCTTCTGCCCAGCAAGGCAGGCGCTGCCAGTATACACCCTGCTCAAATGACTAAGTAACTTGCCGAAATGCATTTGACACACGATCCCTGAACTTCCGAAAAGCACTTAATACAGTGGCTCATGAAATCTTAATCTAAAAATGTTCATCCATTTATAATCAAGCTGCATCACACTGACAACTGGGAAGGAGGGCTGAACAGAGGGAAGAGTTATCTGGAAGGACACCATAGAGATTGGTATCGCTGGGCCTTTATCACTTTGAGGGGTTCCCCTCACCATTTTTTAAAAGAATAAAAGAGATCTGGAGCTTAAAAAAAGTACAATTGCCAGAAGAGGACTAACAGAGAAAATGAATTAATAAAATAATTCAATAAAAGAGAAAAAGAATAAATAAAATGCAATGTGACTTGGAAAACCCCACAGACATCTGTTGCTACAATAAAATCTGGAATATGTTTAATGAACTGTGCAGGAGAACGCAGGGCAATAAAATAAGCTCATGATAGAAAATCTGGGTGGTAGATATGAAGAAATGTATAAAAGTGCAACAGAACATCATATTTAGCAAATTTATAGTGGTTAGTGTATGCCAGGCACTGTTTTAAATGTTTCAGGTATAGTAACACATGTACTCCTCAAAACAACCTTCCAGCCTAAGTACCATTATTATTCCTGTTTTATTGGTGAGCAAACAGAGGCCCAGAGGTTAAGTAACTTGTGTAAGGTTATGGCTGGTAAGAAGAGGGGCTGGGATTCAAATCCAGGCACTATGGCAACAAAATCGGTGCTCCTAACTTCTCTGGAACCCCCCCAAAATTCACACACGACGAGTGAGATAAGTAGGCTGGGAGTGAAACACACATCATGCACTCTCTAGATCCAGGGTCAACAGGTCATCCCTTAGTCATGGCTCTGTGATGACCAGTCAGCTCTGCGACCTCCCCAGGCCTTAGTTTCAACACCACCAGATTAGATGAGCTCTATCTAAGGTCTCTTCAGCTCTAAAATGCCACAAATCCATGCTATATATGGACTGGTCTGCTTTCTGCCTGGTTACTCAAAGGTTAATGCATCCTAAAACAGGCAGCAAGTGGTGTTCAAGTTCTTTCTCTGACTCCTGACCTTCAGAAGATTCTTGTGTCCTCTCTGTTTAGTCAAGGGATACGGTATGGTTTCTCTTTCGGACTTTACTTAATGTGGTTGTAATAAAATGGCCATCAAAAGGCTCTGGGCACAGATCACATTAACTCTGTGAGTCTCCCAAGGTCCTTCTAATGACCTGTTCTTGGAACCTGCCCTTCAATCGGTTAATAAAATGCAGGTGAAGCTGACACACTGCGAGGACTTGGGAAGATTAAGAGAGGTAGTCCAGTAGTTCATATTAAGGAGTTTCGTGATGGCTAAATAAGCCGTATCTTCTTGGTACAGTCCATTCTCTTTGCTAACACCCACTAGTAAGAGTGGAGACATCAAAATTCATTATGGGTGAGTTCAACACACCCTTCCAAACTAGTGAACCCCCAGAAGTATCCTTCTCAAGCTAGGCATTAAAGGTCACTCAGAATGCATCTGTGAGTGGAGACAGACCTTACAGGTGGGTTATGCAGTCCTCCCTTGGGAGTCCTTTCTGCGCATCCCTGACAGGTGGCTGTAATCTGCTGGACACTTCCAAGGTCGAGGAGCTGGCTGCTTCTCCTGGCAGGCAGCCACCTGCCTGCTGGACAGCCCTCGCTGTGGGGGAAAGCCCACCAAGTGCCTAGAAGAGTGGCCGGCGCTGGGGACAAGCTCAGTAAGTGCGCCTACAAGTGGGTCAAAAAGCTGACTCCAAACAACTCGAACCCATCGGTCCTGAGTGCGCGCCTGAAGCTCAGAAACGCAGAGGCCCCTCGGATATACGAGGTTGTAATCAGGCCTCTTGGTTGTCTCCCTCCAGGTGCGGATCCCAGACCTCCATCACCAAGCTCGGGACAGCAGATCCTCTTCCCCAGACCCCAGAGGTCCCAAGAGTGCGGACGGATGGATGGCCGGCACAGAGGCCGCAGTCGGGATGTCCCCAATCTCGGTACCTGGGTCTGGACGGGACAAAGGGCTTTCAAGAAGGTGTATCCCACCCGCTGCGGTCCAGGCTGCCTCCCTCCCCGCCACTTGGCGAGCCGGCTCTCGGGAACCCTAAGGTGCCAAGTGACAGGCCCCCAGAGATCCCGGGCGCGATGGGCCAAGCCACGACGAAGATCGTGGGGCTCAGGGGTTTGGTCCTACGGATCCGGGGCGACATCCCGGCTTAGCTGAGTTCGCTCGGCCGTGGCTTTACCTCTGCGTGGTTGGCTACAGCGGCCCAGCTCGCCCCCGGTCCGGTTCCTGCAGCTCCGTGGTTGCCCGCGGCGTTCATGGAAATGCTGCCGGAACCCCTGGCCAGTGCAGCTCCCGCCGCTACCGGCCCCGCCCTAGCAACCGTTGCCACGCCCCTGACGACTGCCTCTTCCACGCCCCTAACCGCGGGAACCCGCCCGTTCATTGGGCGGCCCGACCGCCCCTCTACTAGCCCCGAGTGCTCATTGCACCCAGCGAATAGCCCATTGGTCGGCGGAGCTGCTCCTCAGCGTGAAGGCGGAGTTCTCAGCGAAAACAATTGGTTACTTTTGACGTCTATAACCCGTGAACCAATGCCTATTGGATAAGCCCAGTCAATGGTGGGCGGGGAAAAGGGAGGCGGGCTAAAAGATAGGCCCTGTTTGATATTGATGAGGGCAGGGTGCGGAGAGGGAGCAATTGTGACCGAGAGCTAGTTTAGGGGGCCGGGTAAAGTCAGTTATCTGGAGGTGGGAGGAGGGACGCTGGTTGGCAACTCAGGGATCTTATAGCTACCGGTCGATCAACTAGTCCAGGGCACGGGGTGGAATTTGGGGTCCTGCTCCGGAAGAGAGAACAGAGGAAAGTGAGTGACCAAGCCATAAGGAGAGGAAAGGACGTGGAGGCAGTGATCTCTGGCTCCTTCCAGATAGGGAAGCTAGGAAAGAGGGATAGGGACGTGCTGGGCAGTGTGGACCTCAGTTATTGCCCCACTGCCCCTTCAACTTTTAAGATGATCCTTGCTCAATTGAAGACAGCCTGGAAGAATGTAGCTTTGGGGGTCAGACCTAACATTGATTCCCCTGTTGGCACATACAGGTTGCACAGCCTTGAAAAAGTCACTTTAACATTTGTGCATACACCCTGACTTCTTCATTTGGCAACTGGGAGTAATAATAGCAGTTGATGAGAAGAGTAAACAACTCAGTAAACACTAAGAGTGCCTGGAACTCGATAGGATTCAATTAAGACTGGTTCCCCACCCACTCACCCCCATCAATCTATGGAACTAAATTCTGTGAGACTGAACCTGATTTTACAATGGCATGTGCTTTACCAAGTATAGACTATGTGACTGACTTGAAATGCAACCTCTTTGAGGCAGACAGGGTGATCCCCCTACTCAGGCACAGTAGGGCTAGAAGAGGTGGGAGGAGCAATTTAGCCAGAAAAGGAACGTGATATTTGTAGCAATGTAAAAATTTTTTCCAATACGCTTCAGAATTATGACAAGGAAAAATGGAACTTCCTTTATCCTGTTCACCCATCCAAATGTACAGTGGCTCACGTTTCACAGAGTGTATCCAGATAATCCCTTGAAGGCGGATTAGCACTGTACCAGAAACCACTGCATAAAATCTGTCAGGGACTCCGGAAACCCATTCCCCTTTCTGAAGGTGTGGAAGTCCTGGAGGATGAACAGAAAGAGCCTGTTAGGCCTGAATTTAGCTCCAGACCCTTTAGGTCTGCCTTTGAGGGAACCCACACCCATGGTGGGCCAGGGTAAAGTAGGAAAAAGAATCCTTTGACATTGCTATATTTTGTATTTGGTTGTCATGTTACCTCAGCATTTATTTATTTATCCCTCTACATTCCCTTCCATCTTAGAAAATAAAACTCAAGGCTTCAATAGTGAAGAATTTTAGTGAGGGACCCCCACAGTTCTCTTTATGTTAAGACAATTTGGACTTTTGGAAAAGAGCTTTAGATCTGTCATCAGTTCTGTGTGTCTGTGTGAGTGTGCGTGTGCGTACTTGGTCCTGTGCCACCGTTTTCCAGGTCTTATGTCTTTAAATAGTTCTATTTGGTGGCCATACATGTCTACACACGTGCTAGGGAAAAAGGCCTGGCCCAATACCAGTTTGCTCCTGCTTATGTTTGCTAGAAGAGACTGAGACATCTTGGTAGGTCCTGAAAGGCATAGAGTGGCTCCTGAGATCCTGGGAAGATTTCTCCAGCTTGATTCAGAGCCACAGAAGGCAACTGTTAGTAGACGCAGATGGACTTACCATTGTGTAGACTGATTTCCGCCCCCACATCAGGAACGTAGGTTCAGCCAAGAGTTCCAGAAAGGGAAGGCCATCCAGGTTAGGAATTCTAAAACCAAATCGTGTCACAGAGGCTGAAAAAGAAGCACAAAATGAGCCCAGGCAGAGGAAGAAGGAAAGGACCTGCTGCTGGGGCTGGCTTCAGTAATGATCCATTACCACCTGCAACACTCAGAGCAGCCTTATTTGTCTCTGGTGTCTGTTTCCTCCCCTCTGCTTGGGGCTCTTGCCATATTCTGTTGAATCTCATTATTTCATTTTATACAGCATTTTCATGGGAGGCCATTTAGGAGACAGAATAGACTCATTTTTGCCTTCAAGTTGGGATTGAGGATTTGGTGAGACTTGGCCTGGGAAAACTGATGGTTGGGATAAAGCTATGAAGCACATTTCTGAAAGCATGAGAGTGCCTTGTTGTGAAGAGAGCGAGGGAGGGGATGTGCTCCCACTCACACTCTGGAATGTCTAAAGCTCTCTAGGACTTTACAAAGGCGGAATTCACCTGGGGCCTCTCAGCAGCATTTCCTGACCCCTGTGAAAGTCCTGAGGTCCCCTGGGACACAGCGGGCAGCAGTGGCCAGAGCAGATAGTGTGCTGTGTTTATTCTCATCTTGGAAAATCAGCGATTCACTTAGCATGTCATTTTCATTACTCTATCCTTAAAGGATGGTTGAGAGCAGTCAGCTTGGAGCCTCTGATCTTGGGGCTTGAATCCTGACTCTGCCCTTCCTGGCCTTGTGATCTTGGGCAAGTACTTCACCTCCCTGTGCCCCACTTTCTTCCGTATGCTTCAAATGACAATAATTGTGCTCCCCTCGTGGGGTGCTGTGAGGAGCAAACAAGTTAAAGTGCATCAAGGGGAAGCCGGGATGGTTCAGTGGGTAAAGAGCTCACTTTGCAGCGCCAGGGACCGAATATCGAATCCCAGCCCCAGCCCGTGCGGAACCATATGCTGAACTGTGAAATTCCCCCAGTTCAGTTCTCTCTCTGTCTCTGTCTCTGTCTCTGTCTCTCTCTCTCTGTCAAAAAATTAATAAAATAAATAAATAAAACTTAAAAAAAAAAAGTGCATCAAATAGTACCTGGCAGACACTTAACTCTTAATAAATGTTTGCCATAATTATTCCAGGAGCCCATTCAAGACTTTCTCTAAGGCTCTAACTCACTCTTTAAGCTCTGCTGTGATCACAGGATCCAGGATTTGTATTCATATAGACTTTCTTTAAAAAAAACAAAAACGTTTTACATTCATAGGAAAATTGGGCAGAAATTTTCTATATTCCCAACCCCTCAAAACATGGAATATTTTGGGTTTTTTTCACTAGCAACATCTACCACCTGGTGAGAGAAATTTTTCCTTTGGTATATCCTCACCAAAAGAGGATTCTGAGGATTGAGTTAAGGTATCGGAGACTAGACCTCATCAACTTAATCAATGTGAGGAAAACGGGAAAGGATGAGGTTGACAGAATAGTACTAAAAGCTGTAGCCTGGATGTTCATGAAACTCCCCTGAAGGCCTGTGATGACACAGGCTCTGAGAAATCCACAACTGTCACTTATTGCCACACCCAGCAGTACTGCCTGGATGTAAGTAGGCAGTGGGTTCAGAATGCCCAATGGCTAAGCCTCCTGGCCAGCTTCTTATTAATAATAGAGATAAAGTTTGTTTGGAAGTTCTTAATCCCAGCATGCAATAGTCCTATGAAGACAAACTATGAAGAAATTAAAGGGTTTGGCTCCTTTTGTGTTTGGAAAAGCTTCCTGCTGGCTGTTCAAGACAGTGATGAATGATAACCTTGTCTGTAATTTGGGCTGCTTCCATAAACCTACATGTAAAGTTATCTATAATAAAGTAATAGTGTGCTTTTATGCCCAAGACAATCTTGGTTTATGCCTATTACCTTGGCAAATGTTTAATAGTTCATCCTTTTTACTTTCAAATGGTCTGTTTAGATAATAAATTATATAGTAATACTAATATGCATAGGTTCCACTACTGAAAATGCTCATGAAACACACACACACACCCACACACACACCCACACCCCAAAAGCTGTTCCAGTCTTATAATCAGATAGATATATACAGAGTGTCAGGCAGGTGTCTGGCTAAAGATGACTTCTTAGTCACCACGCATTCCTCTTCTGATGTCATCCTTAATTACAGTAATAAAAATTGAGTTCTTTATGCTATTAACTCAAAAGGAGTCAATAAAATTTGTGCATTACATAAGGGCATCACAACCCCTGCATAATTTCATGTTACTGAGCTATTTTAAAGCTGTTTACATCCTACCAGACATCCCTATATTGTTTTATCAGATCAGGGTCTGGCAGAAGTAATGCCCTTTTTTAAGTAGTATAGTATAAACAGACGTGCTGTCATAGTAACTTTAGTAACCAAAGAAAAGATTTGGTGTAGATTACCAGCTCATAAAAAAGGGGCATTACTTCTGCCAGACCCTGTATATTTGAATTAACAAGAGAGTAAATATTTTTACTGATCAAGATGTACAGTACTAGAGAGTTAGAGGCATAAATCAAAGTCCAATCCCTATATAGGACAAAGGGGATTACTTGGAGAGATAACTAGAAGGACTCAGTGGTAAGCAATAGAACATTATCACTGTCATGAACAGTACAGAGTACGGAACAGTTTCTTATGATTTAGATTCTTGGAGATTAGAACTGGTCCTTAAAAGTCCATGGGGCTGACAGTGGCTTGGAGGTGGTGTGGCATTCCAGGTGGGTGAGGACAACAGGAACATAGGTCTCTAAGTGAAAGAATACAAGTTGGTCTGTCTCAAGCAGAGTCCAAGTGGAGAATCAGTAGAGAGAAGATGAAAAGGTAGATACAGCCAGTGAGAGAGGCCAGCTAATGTCTTCATCTAAGTTAATGACTTCCTCTAAGCTGCCTGAACATCTGGATATTCTAAAAGAGTGCATAGCAGTCTCCAGGCATCCTAAACTCCAGGCATCTACATATCACCTGCATAATTTTGACTGTCTCTTCACTACCTGCTTATTATAATCATGCATCGCTCAATGATGGGGCTTTGATCTGAAAAATACATCATCATGCAAACGTCATTGAGTGCACTCAGAGAATCTTAGATGGCAGAGCCTACCACACCCCTAGGCTATATGGTACAGCCTATTGCTCCTAAGCTACAAGCCTGTATAGCAGGTTATTGGTTCAACCTTTTAGCTTCCTTGGGCCACCTTAGAAGAAGAACTATCTTGGGCCACACATAAACTACACTAACAGTAACACTAGCTGATGAGCTAAACAAAAGGTCACAAAAAAAATCTCATAATGTTTTAAGAAAGTTTACGAATTTGTGTTGAGCTGCATTCAAAGCCATCTTGGGCCACAGGTTGGACAAGCTTGCTGTAGTCAATTGTAACACACTGGTAAGTATTTGTGTACCTACACGTATCTAAACATAGAAAAGGTATGGTAAAAATACAGTGTACAAGATAAACAATGGGGGAAAGCCGGGACGGCTCAGCGGGTTGAGCGCTCGCTTTGAGGCCCCGAGGACCGAGGATCGAATCCCGGCTCCGGCCCAGGCGGACCCACATGCTGAACTGGGGAGCTCCCACAGTTCGGTTCTCTAGCTGTTTCTGTCTCTGTCTCTCTATCTGTCAAAAGTAAAATAAAAATAAATATGCACTGAAGATAAAATAATTACTCTCTATAAATATAAAAAGATATTAAAAAAAAAAAAAAGATAAACAATGGTCCATCTGTGTAGGACACTTGCCATGAATGGAGCCTGCAGGACCAGATGTTGCTCTGGGTGAGTCCGTGAGTGACTGGGGAATGGAAGTGAAGGCCTAGAACATGACCGTACATGACAGTAGACTTTATAAACACTGTACACTTAGGCTAGGTTAAATTTATAAAACAACATCAGATTAAATCAAGCACAAGAAAAAAAAAAAGGATGCAATCAAGAGATGCGGTAAACACGAGATGCCTGAGGCTGCTGCCAGCGTAACACAGCACATAGTTTCAGATGTGTAATCAGGAAAAAAAATAAAGACATTTCTAAAGAAAGGAATCCCATGTTCTATCAAGAAACAGCCATTGTGACTGATTAAAGAGACATAGTCAAATGAGCAAGATTTAAAAATTATAAAGGAAATTACTCTCCAATAAAAGTGACTCATTCAGTAAGCAGTAGAAACCAACAAGATGAGGAGGCCCAACTTTAGATCTCTTCTTTGACGCCTCCATGCCCATTTTACAATAGGACAAATTCTAAAACTATTCCTAGTTTCTTCTTGCCAGCCTTTGAACCACCACCCCTAGACCAATCCTAAATGTCTTTTGTTTTTAAAATCAATTCATTGGCCTCCTCCAAACTTGCTCCTAGTGCATGCCATGCCCACATACCCCAACAACCTGAATATTCCTGAATTAGTAATAGCACTGGGGCCCTCGACACTCTTCTTCATGTTCTATGCTTTTCCTCTCAGACCTCAGCATGGCCTCAGGCCTCCATCCATTTTTCTTTTTAGCCCTGGGGTCTAAAAGGTTCCCCTCTGTCTATTTGTAGCTGTATCCTCCAGAATTCATATTTTTAAAGTGTCCTCAAGCTTTGGTGGTCTCTGTGAGCCTCAACATATCTAGCTCTGCCTGTCCTAGCCCCTCATAGCAGGGCCTACTGTCCCATCACCTCAAGCTCAGTTGTGCCCCAGTCACTCCTAACTGGTGTTGCTTTGGCCTTGTGAACTGGCAGGGCTTAGAGAAAGTATTGTCAAGACAGCCCTTTCATACATTTTTGGTATATACAACCTTTCAGAAAAGCCACTTGGCAATGTGAAAGAAGGTCTTGAAAATGCTCATTGTCTTTGAGACTCTGACCTTCTAATTGCATTTCCAGGGCTCTATCCTAAGGAAATCATATAAACTGATAGACAAGGATTTATGCAGAAATAGGAGTCACATAATAATTTAAATTAGCAAAATAACAGATGTCCTAGATGTTCAAGAGGAGAGGAGTTGCCAGCCAAATTATGGCATATGCATATTATAAGCAGTGATACAGCCATTAATATGTTTGTAAAGTAATATTAATGCCATGGAAAAATACTCTTGATCAAAATGATGTATTTGAAACGATTTCAAATTAAATAAAAAGGCATAGAACACAAACAGGAAAGAAATATGTCCAAATATTAGGAATTTGCCTCTGGATGGTGAGATTAGAGATATTCTTATCCCAGTTTGTCCTAATATTTTTCAAGAGTTCCACATGAGCACTAATTACTTTCTTAATCTGGAGAAAAAAAAAACTTCAAATACTCCCCACACATAGAAGAAAATTAATTAAATTACACTGGGACTTGGTGTCCTAGTCTGAACTGCTAGAATTCCAGGTATATCACTGAGAACTTAATTTGTGTTTTGTCTTTTGTTGATGTTGTATGAGAGGTTCCTGTTTGTGTTGGGGCGGGCAGTGGGCAGATAAGCCTTTTGGTTTCTGATGGGGGAAATAACTGAAAAATTCTTTGTTTTGGGGAGTTGGTGAAAAACAGGCTTTGGGTGGTTCTCAGGAGAAGGAGAGAGAAGGGCTGCTATTCAATGAGAGGCAACTGCCTGAGCCTAGGTCCTTCTTTGAATGGGACAGGCTGTATAAACACCAGAAAGAACTGTGAACCAACAGCCAAGGCATTGGGAGCCTGAGAGGAGCCCCACGCTCATGGAGGAAGCTGTGTTCCGTTCAGGGCCCTGGCTGTGGCCTGGGCAGTAGACTGTCAAGTGAGATTTTCCTACAGTGGCCCCTGTGTCTGGGAGGACACACTGCGGCTCTTCAGGAGGAGATTGCAGTTCCCCACTTCCCACTGATGATGCAGCCTGGTGGACCTTCTTTGTGGCAGATCCCTCTGCCATGGCAGCCTGCCCTCCTACCTGATTTCTGAGGCTCAGTCACTGCCCCAGTGCCCACCATCTCTGAACTGACATTTGCAACTATTGTGCCATCCTGCATATTACAGGCTAGCCATCATACTTTTCAAGCCCATCCATACATTACAGTTAAATTCTCCAACTCTTGTGGTTCAAGGTATTTTTAATCCCCCACCATACATACACCTTTAACTATACCCAAACCATTGTCTGCCCAGCATGATGCAAGGCTTCCCAAGTTGTGAGCTATGACTATCTGACTAACCATATCAGATTTTATCAGATTTGTGAGCCAAGAAATTGGAATAGGAAGTAATCCACAGGGGGTTCTCCCAGGGACACACAGTTTGGGGATCCTCCAGGTTTGGGGGTGCTAGATGGTCCAGACAGTGCCAGCTTGCTCTAGCAACAATATGCCTGGTCTGGATAAGGAGGGGTACCCCTCTTCCTGCAAGTCCTGGTATACGGGCATCGGTGGTGCTGGCCAAGGACCTCAAAGAGACTAAAGAGCTGTGACCTGGTATAGCAGAGAAGGGAGTCCCACTGTACATGGAAAGGGAGCATGATGGGAGGTGCTGGAAAGAAGAGAAAATTTCCATTTGGCTTTTTTATCTCCTTCCTGTGTCCCCAGAGCACAGCAACTTGGCAGCTGTCCGAGTGCCCAATCCCTAGTCTTCCTTCATGAATTTTTCATTTCAGGCAAAGAGCCCTTATCTCTTACTGGGGCTGCTTTGGGAGCCAGTTTTCTCATCAGCTGGAGACTGGGCAGATGAGGAGTTGCATTAAGGCAGGAATTATCTGTCCCTTGAGAGAGGAAGGACACTTAGCACTCTTGAAAGGACAGCTCCTACCCCCACCCCTCATCACTGTAGATCTCTAATGATCTTACGAACATTAGGTTGCTGTTTTTATTGAGATGTTGAGGGCTCAGAGACCAAGACTTTGGGGTCTGGCCTGTTAGGTGAGGCCTTCCCTGGTGCCAATCATCGGACACAAGAGGGGGTCCACAGCAGAAGAGAGGACCTAGTCCTGGGAGTCCTAGTCCTGGGGTCCCTGGTGGACAGGGAAAGGGCTGTGAGCTGCAGGGAACAAGCTAGACCTGGCAGCTAGAGTTTTGAACTCATGGTGCCCTGAGTCTGTTTTCTTTTTGTTATTCTTCAACTTTTAAGACTATCTTGTTGGAAAGTTCAGATATGGCGGTGATCAATGGCCATTGTTGAAGAGGGAGCACTGCCACCCTGAGGCCAGGGTGGGCATGGCAGCAGAAGTCATTGAGAGACTCCAAGGGGCCTGCCCGAGAGCCTGGTGTACCAGCGGGGCCCCTCCCTGATTATACCACCACAGCTACATGAGTTTCTGCTTTTTATCGTCTCCCTAGGCGTGTCTGTATCCAAATTCCCCCTTTTTATAAGGACTGGCGTCCCTTTTTATAAAAAAAGGGACAAGGGATTTGAAGTAATTTACATCAAACAGAACTGCTTGGGCCATTATGAAATTCTAAGACTAGCCTGCCTGCTGATTTGATAGTAATTTAGAACTTCATCTCTACCTCCTGCAAACTGACTATCCCTTTAATATGTAATTATAAATGTATGTTAGCTGATTGCTTTGTTATGAAATACAATTAAAACTAGCATTAGGATTTCCCAAGTTTAATCCCCTTCTAAACCATACCAAACCCCAGACAAAACAACCTTGAGCTTTGGCACACCCAGTCCCCCAGAGAGCAGTTAATGCCACATGCTCCCTGAACCCTGATCTAGGGAAGAGCTATGTTTAATTTAGCTGAATAACACTGTGGGGTAAATTAGTTTCCATCCTCTGGACTAAGAACCTGGCCTCCATTTACAGTACTGTTCCCATGGGAAAATGCATTTCAAATTCCAAACAATCAATTTGCACATGAACTTCCCCTCTGGGGGGTTAGGGACATCTGGAATGTGTTCTCCTATGGTTCAGTCTTCCCATAGCTTCCCATGAGTCTTGTCCCCTGGCCCCCTCCTCACCTCCCACCTCCCCTGTACAGTGTACACACACTATGGTGTTTCTCCTGTGAGGAAGCCTCAACTACATCTTCTCTCCCTCCCTTGAACTTCTTGATCTTTGGGCCTGGGTGACAGTGTTTACTTTGCTTTGCCTGGGTAGCAGAACTGTGCACAAGGATCCTGACCTCTTACAGGATCTTAAGATCATTGAGGGCAAAACTGTGTTTTCTCCATCTTTGTATCCTTGCAGGAAGAATAGGAAGCATTTATGAAGCACTTACTCTGGGCCAAGCTCTGACACAATGCTTTCTGGCATTCTTTCTTTTACATATTCTCCAGTGCCTAGCCCAGGACCTGACACATGGTGGATGCTCAGTAGATAATTCTGAAATGTACTGAAAGTCCCCCATCGCCTCCTTTCCCTCAGTCTTCTGACCCTTGGAGTGTAATCTCCCCAGCTCGCTGACCCATGGGTGTCACTCATGCTGCTGCTCTTGCCTACCTTTGGGGGTGAGCTCCCTGGGGAACTGTCATCTGGTATTTGAAGGAAAGCTAGCCTCCTCTTTTCCACTTCCTACCCTGGCAGATGGAACCCAGTGACTTTGCTGAGAATGGGAACAGATTGGGTCCACAGGACTCACAGTGTGACAACAGGTGCACTGGCTGGGAATCTGAGTCTACAAACTCAGGTTGCATGTGATGTTTAACTTTGCTTTTCCCTAAATCAACTGCTCTGCCAAACTGGGGGAAACTGAACCCCAGTTTCCAGGGAAATGGGTTCCTTACTCCCCTGCCCCCACCCCAGGTTGCTCTTCAGACCCCAAATCTTAGCAGTGTCATGCCATCTTGTTGAACAAGTGTCTGCTTGGTACTACCAAGATGTCCATAGTCCTTGCCCCCAGGCCCTAGGCCCAGAAATTCTGCAAAGTTCATCTAAACCAGTTCCTCACCTAGACACACCCTCCTGCCATCCTCCCTGGGGTCTGTCTGGGAGCCAGGCCCGGTCTGCACTACTCCTGGGACCCATGACCTCTCCCTCCTCCCAGGCCCAGTATCTCAGGAGAGGAGATGCCCAGTTCTCTTCACTTGCTCCATGTCATTTTGTCTCCTCCAGGAAATCCTGTCTACCTCAGGACTTCAACCAGACTTTTAGAAATAGTCCGGGGAGGGAGCTTATATGTGGTGTGTGACTTTTGTCTGCCCTACCACAGCCCTGCCAGAGCCTCCTACCTGCACACTGTGAAAGATGGGAAAGACAATACAAAGACATTAGATGAACACACCAAAATATTTATCCTAAACTTGTAGACTGATTGCCATGACCCCAGCCCTTCTGCTCACAGCAAACATGCTGAATGTAGGGTATTAGGAAGAGCTCAGGTAGGGCAAGCCAGCCATCTACTAATATCCTCTCATAACTCTTTGAGGATTCTTATTTTAAATTCTTATTAATTTTGCTTCATGTGGCATATTTTGTTCCATTTTCTCTGTGTGTGTGGGTGGGGGTGTGTGTATTCCATTTTTAATGGGATATGTGCGTCTCAGGTATCTAATATTTTGGTCTGTAAGCCCACATTCCATTGGTGGTAGCTATAACCCTCCACTTTGGGGGAAGTCCATGCCCTAGTTTGTACTCCATGATGAGTTTAAGGAAAGTGGCTTGGTTGCAGCCAGGTGTAGAGCTCCAGGTCTCATGCAACCACTACTGGTCCCTGTCCTCCCATCCCTGTTTGTTGCTGGGCCACCAAGCAACACCTCTGGTTGGGTCTTTACCTTTGAACCTTTATAAAGAAGCAGTGCTATAAGGAGGGAGCTTCCCCAAGGGACACTACCAGCCCTGGTGTGGGACAAAGAAATGGGAGAAATGAGTGTCAGAGGAAAGCTGTCAATCCCTATCTGTTTTCTCCAGCTTCTCACTCCCCAGCAGCTCTGCTATTATCCCACAAATGCCTGAAACCAGGACTATTGGTTCTGGCTTCTGTCACACAGAGGCAGTGGGGCAGTAATGTGACTGTCCCAATCAATGAGGGGAAAAAGCAAGAGTAAAACTTAAAGGATCTCCACCAACCCCCGCTCCCACTCATGTCTCAGTCTGCTCTACCCCCAGGTGGAGGCCCAGCCCCCCACCCCTGCATTCAAACTACCACCCCACACATACACGCATTCATAGCAGCCTTGGTTTTCCTGTGAGCACTCACGGTTTTTAGTTTTGTTTCTCTCTGTTTCTGTGGTTTCTCCAGAGTTGACTTTGTGGATAAGAGCTTGTAGACCATGCTAGACAGCCATCTTATGAGGAATCAGAAGTGCTTTCGCACCCCACTTCTCTCCTCGGAGTCTCTATAAAATAACAAAGTGGACATTAGACCAAGGTCACATATGCTCACATGCCCACTGGAGTGGATAGATTATATTAATGAATGAGGCAGGCAAAGGGTGAGGCACCTGGGCATGATAGGGCCTGGGGTGAATTGGTATGTGCACATGCATGCTTTAGCTACTGAGAGTAGTGCCTGCCACCTGCTGCCAGGCAGTAATGTAGACCATGTCATCAGGAAGCCAGAAAGGCATATTTCACGGGAAGTGTCCTCATTAAAATATCTGAGGGTTGAATTCAGATGGGGTGAGTATGTTTGCCACTCCTGGTTTTTCAATCCCTAAAGGCCCTTTTCAGATTTAACAAGGTAGGAGTCTTGGAGTCTAGTATATTCCCCATAACCTGCCAGGTGAGAACTTTCTCAAAAATGGATACAAGGCCTGTCTGCCACAACCTGTTCTTAACAAGCCCACCCTGGATTTCTGTGCAGTTTACCAGCTCTACAGTTCTTAGAAGATCAAAATATTTGCCCATTTTCAGTCAAGTGCTGTCTTGCCCATTCTCAAAAATTCCTCAAAGGGATACTGGGGTAGTTCAACAGGTTGAGCACTTGCCTTGCAACCTCAAGGTCCAGGGATCGAATCCCGGCCCTGGCCGGTGCAAACCCATATGCTGAATTGGGGCACCCCTTCCATGTGGAAGGCCTCCAGTTCTGTTCCCTCCCCTCATGACCCCACATCCACCTGTGTGGAATGAAACTATGTTGAAACTAGAGATGTACAACTATGGAGATTGCTCTGGACCCTCCACCTTCTCTTTCTCTCTCTCTTTCAAACAATAAAATAGATCTTAAAAAATAAAAAATAAAAATAATTCCTCAAAGGTAACAAACACAGTTGGGGCCTTGGAACTTAACTGAAGTAAACTTTATGGACTTCAGAAGTTTTTTAAATATTATTTTTTTAAATACGGTAAGCCTCACCTCATTCTATGGTTTATTTTCCCCACACTCTCTTCTTATGGTGCTCTATCATTATTTTAAAAATATTTGTCTGGAATCTAACCTTCAGATCAGGTTTTGATCCTTCTCACATAACCCTGTCCTCACCTTACATCAGATCAGTATGGAATTATATCAGAGTTGTGTGATTTTAGGCAAATCACCTAAATTCTGTGCACCTCAACATTCCCTTCTATAAAATGGGGGAGTGGAACCAGGTGGTCACTAAGGTTACTTCTAGAGCTAAGTTTTTGGGTTAAGGATACCTTTGACAATTGGTTAAAAACTGTGGACCTTTATTTTAGAAAAACCGTCACATGGCTTATACTATTTTACTGTGCTCTGGCTGCCAACATCACCATTTCCCTTTCTTTTGGGGGACTTTTCTCTCCTACCCCAATTATTTGGCTCTAGATGGGTTACCAATGTTAAGTATCCCACCCTATTCTTCCTAGAGAGTGGGAACATCAAGTTTTTTGTTTTTTGTTGTGTGTTTGTTCTTTCTTTCTTTTGAATGGGACCAGAAGGAGGAAAAATTTTTTTCTTTTTGGTTTGTTTTTTTTTGGTAGAGAGCCAGAGGTATGGGTCCAGAGTTGCCTGGGGCATTGGAGGGAAAGGCAGAGAACTTCCTTCTGGTATTTCAGTCCTGGATTCAGCTGCCCCAGAAGCTAGCCCCTCTTCTATCCTTTCAATGAAGCAATACATATGTGAGATTGAGTTGACTAACTGGCACCTGCAGCAGAACGAGTCCTAGTTAGGAAAGGCATGACCTTACCCTACTTTGTACCACTGACCTTTATATTTTAATCCTGTCCCATTCCTCATTCTTATGGTCCTCGCCAGACTATAACTCAACTCTTCTAAGGCAACTTTAAGATGTCTTATGCAACTCCTTATGCAAGTGCTCAACTGGCTTTAATGGAAGTAAATAAAATTTTAGTTATTTTCTCATATGTACTCATGTTATCACATGCACCTCCATAAGACTGTATGTGTTTGGAGGACATGGACACTGTTTGCTCCTTTTTTAAGTTCCTGAAAAGTGCTGTGCACATAGTAGGGACTCACAAAATACTGGAGATTGAGATGGCCAGAATGACCACATGAGAGGCCACTGACTTTGTGCACTGTAACATTCTTAGATATGTTGTGAATGCTGGCACTACTGAGAGACTGTGAGTCACACGAGGGCAAGGTCACATAACAAGAGACCCTTCTGCCAGGACTTGTGGGGTCCAGCCTGGAAGCTGAGAGTACACATAACTACTCACAGCACCTCCCCCTCCCCCAGGAATGCCAAACATTCCTGGTGAAAGCGGACAACAGCTTCTGGAACTTCCCCAGTGAGTGGAGCACTGGGCAGTGAGAGCATAAATACTGACTACAGTGGCTACAGCCATAGTCTGTTTTTAACACAACAAGGGCCACAAGGGCTGGAGCAGCCTGCCTGGCTAGTGGTTTTCTCTCCTAAGGCTTTGGGAAGCTTCTGAAAATATAGTGAAGGAGCTGGGTGCACACACGACACACGCCAATGACGTTGTCAGTAGGCAAATACGAGGGCTGTCCGGAAAGTATCCAGCCATGTAACCGTTCTTGTTATGTTGACAATGGCTGGATTTTTTTCCCCCTGACAACCCTTATATGTAACATGCTTTATCTACTTATGTTAAGTGCATTATTTCAAAGACATTTCCTCAAGCAGTGGATATTAAAAGCACATTTACCGTCCTGTGTATGTGGGCAGGTGGGGCTGCCTGTGTGAAGGTATGATAACGCCAGGGAAGTGTGTGGACTTGCGACAGGGTCCTTCTTAATCTAAGAAACAGAGCTGGCTGGGGTGGTTGAGGGCAGACAAAGCTATGGGTCCAGTTAGACACTAGAGGGCGCCGGGGAGCGAGACATCTCAAATTTTCTTGGGATTTCCGAGGCCAAAGGCCTTTACAGATAGAGACCAAAGCACCTGGCCAACCATCACTGAGTGGGGGCAAAGCTGCACCACCACCACCACCCACCTCTGGTAGCATAAGCTGTGAAATGCCCCATCTTCTGCTTTGGGCATTTTATGTCTTCTGCTACCAAGAAAGGCCAGAGAAGTTCCACCTCTGTGTGTGGTTATGTTCCATCAGCCATAAGGATGTCTCTTAGCTTCATTAAAATTCTAAATTGGGCCTCTTTGTCCTAACCAGTTCTCCAGTCTCTAAGCCAAATCTGTGTTTCTTCCTGCTCTCTCTGGCACTGAAAGGTCCTGCAGATGAGGAGGGGATTAGGTAAGCGTGGGGAAGGAGAGAGCAGGCAGCTCTTTCTCCCTACAATGGCTGCTTGTCTTCTCTGCAGGTAGCAGCAGGAGACCTGCTTTAGGATAGCAGCAACCTCAGTTTTTCCAGGTGAGTGGGAGTCCAGGAAGTGCCCACAGAGTTGCCTCCAGGAGAATGAGTCACATATTGGGAAAACGGCAAAAGAACTTATTCTCCAAGACCATGGAGACTTTTTACCCAGGTTTTTTTCCCCCGCTCCTGCCCTGATGTTGTCACTGGCAATGTGACTGACTGTAAAAGCCAAGAAAAGGATGCCTGCTCCTTAAAAGGTTTTGGGCAACAGTCTATGGCCCAGGATGGTCAGGAGACAGACCCAGGGTGGTTAGCATCCCAAGGGTACTCACTCCCCTGCACGTAGAAGAGTTGATGGAAACTTAATCTCTTTTTAAATCCTCAACCCCATTCGCCTTCTAAATGAGAACCCGTTACCTTTTGGTTGAATGAGCAGCTACAGAGCCTCTGCTGGGTCAAGAAGCATTTGTTTAGTGTTCCACACATAGTAGATAAGGTCTGTGGAATGAATAACTGGTTCACTAAGAAAAAAAAAGGGGGGGGTTAGATAGGTCCTGAATTTCCTTCTCTTCTCCCTCAAACTTTTGTTTTCTTTCTCTTTTACTTTCTCACTTGCTTTCTGCCTCTTTTCCATATACCATGAAATTTACTCTTTTAGACTATACAATTCAGTAGCTTTTTATATATTTACAGAGTTGTGCAACAATCACCACTAATTCCAGAACATGTCCACCATCCCAAAAAGAAACCCTGTACCCATGAGCAGTCACTCTCCACTATTCCTTCCGCTCAGCTCCTGGAAACTACTAATCTACGTTCTGTTTCTATGATTTCTTACTGTGGACATTTCATATAAATGGAATCATATATGCGGCCTTATGTGGCTGACTTCTTTTGTTTAATATAAGGTTTTCAAGGCTCATCCATGTTTTAGCATGTATTATTATTTTATTCCTTTGTATTGCTGCATTGCATTCCATTGTGTGGCTATACCACTTTCTTTATCCATTCATTAGTTGATGGTCATTTGGGTCGTTTCCATTTTTTTACTATTACAATGTTTTTTACATTGTATAATTTTATTAAACTTTTCTTTTAGTTTTTAAAAATTAATTGTAAAATTTATTGGGATGACATTGGTTGGTAAAAATTATATAGGTTCCAGGTGTACAATTCTACATTACATCATCTATGTGTGCTCACCACTCAGAGTACAAATAATTTTATTAACATTTATGTGCAGGTTTTTGTGTGAACAGGTTTTCATTTATCTTGGAAATATGCATAGGAGTATCTGGATTTGTTGGAAAATATGGTAACTCTAGGTTCTATCTTTTGAAGAACTTCTAGACTGTTTTCCAAAGTGGCTACACTGTTTTAGATTCCCACCACCAATGTATGAAAATTCCAATTTCTCCATATGGTCACTAACACTTTTTATTGTCTCTTTTTGGTGACAGACATCCTAGTTGGTGTGAGGTGGTTTTTGTTGTGATTTTGATTTGTGCTTCTCTGATGGCTGATGATGTTGAGCATCGTTTCATGTGCTAATTGGTCATTTGTTATATCTTCTTTGAAGAAATAGCTATTCAAATCCTTTGTCCATTTTTAAATTGGGTTGTCTTTCTGTTGTTGAGTTATAGTAGTTCTTTACATTCTGGATATTAGAAACTTATTAGACATGTGATTTGCAAGGAATTTTTCCCATTCTGTGGGTTGTCTTTTCACTTTTTTGATAGTGTCTTGTTCTAAGAATCAAGGACAAATGGACTCTTGTTTATTTCACTCCCAGTTATTCCTCAGAATGAGCTTGTTTTAGATTAGTGACTGTTTTGGGACTGACCAGGAGAGGACATGTGGGAATTTGGGGGGTGATGGAAATTTTCTTCATCTGGGTAGTGGTGTAAATGAGTATCTGTCAAAACTGACTAAGTGGAACTTGAGCATTTTTTCATATGTACCTTATACTTCAACTTCAAAAAATAAATAGTTTGCTTCATATGAGTCACAACTGTCTTATACAACTTTTTGTTTTTCCTAGGGTTTTCTTTTTTAACTGATTCTCTTTCTTTCTTTCATTAAAAAAAAAATTATTGGGGTGACATTAATTGATATCAAAAGATCATCCTCTGCCATAAACATTATCTGCTGATTGGAATCCACTTTCTCTTTGAAAGCATTCTTCATGGAACTCAATTTCCTATTTTAATTCAGCCACTCATTATAGATCTTTGGACATGGCCATCATGGCTGTTTTTTCCCCCTTGTGCTCCTCACTTTATTATTTATTTTTCCTGAAGTCAATGTTCTGAGTCCTCATGTATCAGAAAAAAAGTTTTATTTGATCTTTTTGGTGGGCATACAATTATAGGATTAACACAACATTCCCTGAGAACTTTTAAGGTACTGTTTCAATACCTTCTAGAATCCATTGTTGCTGATGAGAATTTTGAGGCTAGGTGGGTGTGTATTCGGTTGCAGGTAACTTGTTTCTCCTTCTCCAAAAACTTTTAGGATTTTTCATTAGCCTCAGACTGCTGTAATATCATCAGACTGTGTTTAGAAATTTCATTTGGGTTTTGCTTTGCTCCTTTGTTCATCTTGCTTGACATTTGAGCCCTTTTAATCTGAAGATTCATGTTTTTCTTCAATATACACATTTGTCCTTCTATTATTTCTATCCTTTCTGTCTCCTTCCTTCCTTTCTCAGGAACTTCCAGATAAATTGCTCTTCCTGTCCCTTATTTTTTATCTTTCTTTGAGACTTCTTTATCTGCTAGTCCTTCAAGTACTGGAATTTCCTCAGCATCTCTTGTCACTCACCACTTCCTCTCTGGATGATTACATTCACTCCTACAGCTTTACCTCTGTCCTGTATTTTGAGGTCTATCTGAACCACACTGCCTTTCTCTGCAACTCTCATGAGCTTCACACCCAAATTTTCGTCTCCCTGCTCAATCTGTTCACATAGGTAGTTTCACAGGTACCTTAAACTATGGTGTGAAAAGCTCAGAACCTTGGGCAGAGGGCTCTCTTTTCAGTTCACAATAATCTGGCCAGGGTGTTCAAAAGGGGCCAACCCTCCTTGCCACTGGGATTTCCCCTTGGCACAGGCTCAGGGCATTGCACTCACGGAGGTTATAGGTTCAGCCTGTCTGGGACCTTGATAGTTGGGTCTCCCCTTCATCTAACACTAAGAACTGAGATGTAGGCCTGGGCCCTAGTCCATAAGACCTCCTCTGTTCC